>JAQQAE010008924.1:0-14906 GCA_029823295.1 Pseudamia nigra
ATGGTGAATAAGCTGCTCTGTAGGGTTCATATGTTTGTAAATCTGACTGATGACGTCAGTGCCTCACCAGCCATTAAGTTCACCGCACGTCACTGGTCATCACTAATGACTTGAGTGTTGACAGATGCATATAGACTGTGTTGTAAGCTTTATGCCCATCAGCATGTTAATTACAGTAAGTAAACTTACACATGAAGTGTCATCTTAATGTTCCTTCATTAGAAATTTTGTATTCAGATTTAAATAGCCCCTGGATGAAGGCAGAGTCAACATTGTTGAAGCTTTAACCAACCTGAGAAAGAGCTGTTACCGATACTTATCCAGGCTGAGAGCACACTGGCATGATAGACTGCATTTGAATCTTTTAGTGACTTATGAACTGTGTTTTCTTTACATATTTATTTTCATATTAATGACTTGGGAATTGTTTTATCTTAATCTGTCTTATCTGGTCCTTGTTATTTCCTTTACACTATGCTATGGACCCTTTACGTGATCCCTTGTGATCCCAAGGCGTTCCCACGTCAGCTGAGAGACACAGTCCCTCCAGCGTGTCCTGGGTCTGCTGCAGGGCCTCCTCCCAGTTGGAGCTACTATTGGCATCCGGGGATTGGACCACCCAGGCCCCCGCCTTCGGCTGCCACCCAAACCACACAGCACCTAACCCTTACGACCCTTCCTGCCGGTGGTGGGCCCACAGGAAACTAATAAGCTTATGTAGTCACTTATTGAATTAACTGACATTACTTTGTAGAAATCTGTTTTCACTTTGATATTAAAGAGTTGTTTTTTGTACATTCTTGTCAATTGAGGCCCCTCTTCATAATCTATAATTTGAATGTACAGTTCTTACAACTATAAACTCTACATGTGAGAAGAAAATCATCTTTGGCATTGCATCTTTTTTGTGCTAGTTGAAATGTCACAATTGAATCATTCTCACCAGTGCACAAATGCACTCAGAATTATGTGGTTGAACAGAGGATGCACCATCTTGAGTGCAAAGTCATGTTATTCTGATTAGATAGCTACTGCTTTAAACCATACAAGCCTAAACCAAGTCTTTTTTAAAAACTATGCACCAGCATTTATCTGACTGACACTGAAGCTACAATGAGGAAATGAAAAACACTGCTGCTGTATCACTCATTATGTTGACTGACAGGGGTTTGTAGCTGGATGATCTGACCTAAAAACAAACACCAAGCACATGATGCACACAGTTCCACACACACAGCACAATCCCTGTGTGTGGAACTGACAACAGTGAACCATTAAGAGACACAATAAATGGTTATTACTATGCTCACAAAACAATATTACATCAATGCAAAAGTGTCCCCTAATCCAATGAAGGGATGAAATTGCTCCAAATCAAAGGACAGAGTACTTACAGTACATAAAGTTTTACTTTAACAGCTCTAACCATCGTTTTTTTTCTTTTTTTGAAACAATGATGTACCAGATCAGATTTCGTCACTGTCCTTGATTGGTTTAAATTGGTTACATAATGCTAACCACCGCCCCCACCCTTCACACTGAGAGACAGCACTCTGTCCTAGAGGGAGGCTAACAACTGGACAGAGCAAGTGCCTGAGGCGTCTCACATTTTTCAATGGACAGGTCACACACCCAGGGACACTCAGATCTCTGCTTGTAGCTTGGTGACACAGAGGAAATGGCAGGGTAGATATAATCCTTCTCTCTCGCTCGCTCAATTTAAGCTGCAATTTATGACTCTTTTTGGCCAAACATATGGGTCTGTAGCAGACAATTAAGATGGATGGAAAATGGGTTGTAATGAGCTTTTTTCTAACATGCTCTTCATCCATCTGCATAGCCAGATGTTCAGGGCCTCTACCACCCGTAAAGTAGGTAACAGGACACTACTGTGATGGCCTGTTGGTGTTTTCTGGACCATATGCCCACATGAATCAACAGACATGACTGAGTTCTAGATAATGTACTACATAACAAGGCAATATTTAAGACGCAAAAACTCATAACCTTTGCAACGCTTTAATGAGCACAGAGCACCAAGGAGAGGTTTGCAGGCACTAGTAGCACCATAAATTGCACGACATACACACATAAAAATCACCTGAGTAGAAACGCAAAGCCTTAAGGTCTAAAAAAATCTAAAAAAAAATGTTTTACACTTGAGAGAAGTGGAAAATCAGCATATCAAAAAAGTCAGATTTCATGAATAAATTCATGTTTGTGTGGAACAATAAGGAGACAGTGACAGTTATCCAAACTCAATCCAAAGCTCAGGTACATAGTTATGAAAGGCAAGAGTCTTAAATCATGATGAGTAACCAGCTCTTAATGTTGTCCTCACAGTAGTGGATTGAAACAAGCATAAATTTGCATTTTCTTTTGCTAAATATGGGAAAAATTGGGTTTAAATTTGCAATACATTTGGATGGAAAGCCAACAATAGTTCCTAGCATTTCATTCTTTTCTCCACATTTCAGCAGGTTGGCCCATAATGAAAACTGCAGAATACAAAACTGTCCCATTTGGACTTTGCTAGCATATACATACCTGAAGCTCTTAATAATACAACTTTGATGCATTTTTCTGTAGTAAAATTTTACATTGATGGGTCTATGGAAACATCCACCAAAATCGGCCCCAGCTATTAATATGACAGAGGAAGGTCTGACACATGTTACATCTGAATTTTAAGAAAATGTGACTTAGGAGGCACTGGATGTATTTGCGATTTGGCAGACATATTAGTATAGATGTTCTGTTTAATGTTCACAGCTGGCTGCAGCATCACATAGTAATTGAAATTGTGAGTCTCCAAACTGCTTTTTAAAGAAATGTTCTACTTTTAAGTATGAGATAAATACCAGACCCACCAGATCCACAAATGTCTGAGTGAAGATTTCAGCCCTGACTGTACTATTCAAATCTCACAGATTGAAAGAGTTGATAGAAAAACACAGAGAGAAAGACCGTAAGTAAATAGTGAGTTTGTTAGTATTTAAGACGATTTTTGTAAAGATGTTAAAAATAGAGGTTGGCCGATTATCGGCGGGGCCAATTACCGGTGCCGATATTTGGAAATTTGACGTATATCGGGATCAGTGTTTTTTTAATCCGACTGGCCAATATCAAGAAATCAATTAAAAACTGCTTTATTTCGCCTCGGACGCTGCTGCCTCTCTCTCTTCTGTCTCCAGCATTGTTCTGCCCACGGCACCATCTGATTGGTTAAACAGCCACAGTATGTGTAAGTGGCAGAGAGTAGACACTGAAACAGAGACTGTCCTCACCCCCCACACACACACATACACGATGGAGCCGTAAAGTTTTGTCGTGTGGTTCTGCACATGACAAAACACATGTGTTTGCACTTTACGGAAAGCAAACACATGTTGAAGGAAAACACAGAAAACTCCCGAAATTGTAATAAACATCCCACTGCTCTACAGTATATCTCTCAACTACTTCTAACGTTACAGTGTGCAGCAGAATAACAAACAAGTGGCGTAAACATTAGCAGCTCTGCTAAGCTAGTAGCACCTCCCGACATGTCTGTGAATTACTTGAAATAATGCTGCATTTAAACAAAGTTAAGTGTTTGTATTATTCAACATTTGTACGCCAATTTTTACACTACTGCAAAAGAATATCGGCTCCAAATATCAGTTATCGGCCTCCTTAGCTACTAATAATCGATATCGGCCCTGAAAAACCCATATCGGTAGATCACTACTTAAAAACACTGGCCTAACTGCATGTGGCAATTTGGACAGGTGTTTTATGAATAAGATATTTTTTGAAAAGGACAGATGTTTTGGCCAAAGGCTGAATTGTACCCTTTGTGGTTTCTTAGGGTGCTTTCACACCTACAGCATTTAGTCCGCTTAAAGTGGACCGGAGTCCGGAACGCCTGCAAGTTCAGTTTGTTTGGGCTGGTGTGAAAGCGGACCAGTTTGTTTTGGTTCAGACTAAAGAACCGTACTGAGACCACCTCCGCCTCCATCCAAACTCCAATGCGGTTCACCGATGGTGAGAACTCTGACCGGTCTCGATTCGGTCCAGCTGTCTGTAATGTAGCACTTTTTGGTCTATGGAGGCTTCCATAACAAGCTGTAAGGTACATTTCCAGAAGCTGGTAAACTTCTCTATGTCAGAGTCTTTTGATATGTCTTCTCTGTGCCAAAAAGAAGCACACAGTGTTTTCGACCCAAATACAATTTCCATGCTGGAACAACAGCAGTATTTGTACTTTTTGCACAAACAAATCATAATAATAAATCGCCACAAAAACAAGTAAAATAGTACCATTCATTATTCTAAAATAAAGTTAAATCTGATATTTTCGTCTGCTGGATTATTCCCTCTACAAATGCTTTGCCAATCAGCTCTCACTTACGTCACCCAAAACACAGTATTTTGTAAACAGCGCCGTCACATGAGTGTGGGGATATACCGTACTGTACAACATTCATAGTGGTTGGTTCGTTAGCAAAAACACTGGTATGAATGACGACCAAACTAGTTGAGAATTGCAACATTGCAGCAACTTGTGGGTCCAATCGAACCACTGTACTGGACTAACAGGTGTGAAAGCACCCTTAGTGCATGACACACCAGGATTTAAAACCAAGATTTAAAACCTACAATCATGCATGCACACACATAGGTAACCTCACCCATGAACATAATACCGAGTTAGTGTTTTACTTGAAGTAGAAAACTGATGTAATTTGTGTATTTAAAATATGTTAACCTTCTCATAATGGGACACTCTATGACCACGGCTCATTATGCCTTATATTATGTCCTGTAATTCTTCAGGTAACCTGCAGTCTGGCCAAACAGTGTACACTGAAGCCAACAGTGAAATTCCCCATTTTCTCAAGAAAACTCAAATTTTATGCAAAAAGTGTCAAGCCCAGGTTTGAATCCAGCACATGAGCTTGTTGGGTTTACCATCAATGCTAAGTGTAGCTTTCCTGCTATCTAGAATGCTGTCATCTCCTTTTAAATCTGTGTGAAGTTTGTGAATAATTTGTTGATCTTAGCATAATGATAAAACAGGTAGTGACATTTTAGAGGGAAAAATATTTTTTCCCTTAAAAACATCAAAGTTGTTATTGTTCATCTAAATATTACAACACTCATCTCCAACTGGGACCCTTAGGTTAAGATTATTTTTGGTCAGTCATGAAGCCTTTTCAAAGATGAGATTTTATTATACAAATGTTGAAGTTATATATAAGCAATACACAAGTAGGTATGGATTTGAAGGTGTAAAAGTCTCATCTACTCTAAGAGCTCCATGTAAAAAAAAAAAAAAAAGAAATCTTCCAAGTCAGTGGTTGCACAATACACTGAATATATTCTATAAAACGACACACAGAGGCAGTGCAGAGGTTGCAGAGAGTTCTCCGCTCCTCGCTTTCTCTCCATAAACCCATCCATCTCCTGGGATGTGTGCAGTTTTGCTGAGGTCAGAAGTCACACTCTTTACCTCAACCTGAATGCTTGATGGGGTTTGTGTGCGTGTGTGTGTGTGGGTGTGTGTAGAAGAGAAGATAAGCAGGACTGTGTGTGGGACAGCTATAGTCTGCTACCAGAGTCCAGTCATGGTGACATCAACTAGAAGCTAATTACTCAACTGGCCATGGCACAGATGAGTCCTGGGAATGAACACGGTGACTAAGCATGTGTGTTAAAAAGCGTGTGCGCATTTGTGTACATTACTTTGTATATGTGCGAGAGAGAAGGAGAGAGATGTGTGGGTTGAGTGCCACCCTGACATCTGTCAAGGTCCAGTGTATATTTGTGTGTGTGTGTGTGCAGGGGTGGGTGTGTGCGTGTGGGTCTGTGTGTGTGCGCGTGCACAAAGTGAGTGAAAAAAGCCTCAGAGTCACCTTGCAGCTATGCCACATTATGAATACACAGTGAAAAGTGTCATCCTCACTCTAATTACAATACCAGCATGTCCTGATGTCCAGCTGTGACAGGGGGAGAGTGTGGATATGCATGTGTATGTGTGTATGTGACCAGTGAGCAGCGTCAGCATCATATTTCCGGTCCAGTCACTGTTTGCGTGTTTGCAGGATGCCAAGACAGCAGGTACAGAGAATGCAAACCACGGCTGGCTGCATGAGTTAGCAGACTGACTGTGTACTTCTTCATGCTACAGCAAACAACAGCACAGCATGACAATTAGAAGGTAGCTTACCTCAGGGTTATGTTTGATATCAAAACAGGCCAGCCCATTTTCCTATTTTTACTGATTTAGCTGGCCCACCCCAAGCACAAGAAGACTTATTTCCACAATTTGAGCTGGTGTACATCACACACATCATATTTCCCTTTACTCATCAGAACCAGTAAAACAGCTTTCACACCTGAAAGCTGGGCTCAAGGTCAAAAACCACAACACAGTTTTTTTGGTATCATTGCATCCACGTGGTCCACTTGGCTCTGCCTTCACACTGCTGTTTTGGTATTGGCCTAATGACCTGAGCATGTTGGCCTGTGTATGGGCTCCCCATACTTGACATCGATTGGTTTACAAATGACAGTATCTGAGGCTGTTTATTTCTATATTATCATCATCAACATACAATAGCAGAAGTAACAACAAAGCAAAGCAAAAAAAAGCCAAAAAAACCCAATAAAAGTCTGAGCTACCCAAAAGTGTTTTCCCTTTATACATGAACCAGACCACGGTTCAGTGTGATCCAGACTGAGACCACGTCTTTTGATCGTCTCTTTGATCCGTACAGGGGGACTTTCAATATGTCATTATTTGCTTTGGCTGAAATTGGAAAGTCTGAAAGTACTGTCCAAACAAGGTAGGCATGAAAGTGCCCTTAAAGAAATACTGATAATAAAATGTGCTTTTGGCATGAGTTGTATTGTATTGAAACACATCAATACTGATGATAAAACAAAATTGACAAATATATAAAAGTCTATATATATAAAAGTCGACTTGCCATCTCGTCTTAAAATCTTTATCATCTCATCGAGAAAGACATCAAAGTTCTCTTTACATCACAAAATTGGTAGAAAAAAACCAAAAACGTCTAATCAGGATTGAACAGACATGTCCTTCAGCCACACACACCACAGGACTCAAACCCTGCAACTTACCCTCATAAACTGATGCCTTGATCAGTTTTGCAGGATTTAATCCAAATACATGTAGCATTAAAATACAAAAGTGATGCAGCAACACAGGGTGCAAAATCACTCTTCGTTAGGGAAATCTGGCAGGTTCAAGGGTACAACAGGGCTTCAACTCAAAGTGGAAAAGGGCTGTACAGTGGTAAGGCAAAGTGATAAAAATATTTTGAACACTTAAACGGAGTCCGACTTTTAAAATCATTATTAATAACCCCAATTAACATCCTGTTTCAGAGCCTCATGTGGTTCTGCACAGATGTCTGTGATTCTCTGTATTCCTCATGTCCATGAAGTATTCCTGTGTCACATTTACAGCTGGACATTTTAGAAAATAATCACCCTATGATTCGCTTTCCAGCATTTTTCAAACTCATGCAGAGGGTGAAGTGAGACTCGTGGTAGTTATACCGTTGTCTTTTGTGTAGTTCAAGTGTTTCGTTTAACCAGTGGGGAAACATTAAAGGATAAAGAAGCTAAAATGCAGTTAAGTGAGGAGAAGCAGGCTCCTTTTTGAGATCTCTTGTAGTGTACATGTACAGATGCAGTCTGAATACATTGTAGAGGGTTCCAGATAGCCGTCAAACTGATGAGCATCCAGGAACTTCAAGTTAACGTACCCAAAAGTTAATGAATGGACAGTCTGCACTGTTAGACACAGAGATAAATGCTGCGTAACTGAGTCTCAACTCTAAAATAAATACAATAATGGCGCAGTAAGAACTGTACACTAGACTACTATTAATCCTCAGTATTGAATTTGCTTCAAAATTTGTTTGACTTCATGCAGTCCATTTTTCATTTCTGTAAGAAACACGTTGATAAGAATGAAAACGGGGGAAAAGTGTACGTCTTATTGCTGCTGTGGCTTCCAATTACATAACTAAACATTTTAGTATGCAGAGTCCCCAACAATGGTCAAGATGTATTAGAGGACAGGAGTAGAGCGAGGGAAAGCAGAGCAGCAGATGGAGTGGGGGGGGGGGGGCAGAGACGGAGGGAGGCATGTAGTGAATCCATCAGTGCTCTGGACTCAGACTCGGATCCAACCAATTTAGCACAACATCTGCTTTCACAGAGTTCTCATATTTTGCAAATACAATAAAGCTAGTGCAACTGCATCTCCCAGTGACTTTTCAAGTCTCTGCTGCCCAGGTTGCAGATGCTACAAATAAAAAACACAACATAACTTTTATGCTCTAATACATCAAATGGTCTGACACTTTTGAAGGTAAAAGGATGGAAACAACACACAATGTTTCTGCAGCAGTAAATTGATCAACTGTGTCATTGTGCAATATAGAGTTTCAGCATCATCTTCACATGCATGTCATGTGTAGTCCCTTGCAATGTAAATTAAAGTAAAAGAAGACAGGCATGACCTGAAAATGAATGAGGAAGAAATGCTTTTAGGAGCATTGAAAACAGTTGTGCAGCACTAAAGTTCAAGAAAGCGTCGTCTTCAGAGTTAGAATTAATTTTCAAGTTTTGCAACTCTGTTTCACAACCTGGCCTGCCTGCAGACAGACCTGACTTATCATCCACTGAAAATGTTTGCCCCACAGAGACAATCTTGGATTGTGATTCTCACTACAGTGTATAACTAAAGTGAATGTGAAACCTAACAGACTATGACTCTGAACTGTTAAGCATTTGAAATCCTACATAAAGCAAAGACAGGAAACCATTGCAGTTTCAAAGTGCCACTAGTTGTCCCAGTTCCAAAACACTGACAGAGTGCTGTTAAAAGAAGAGGTGATACATCAGAGAGATAAAGATCATCTTAACATAACAAGGGACATATTCCAATTGAGCATCTCAAAAAGCCTCGCTGAGGGACCAAGATGAACAAACCAAATCCTTGGGAGTGATGCACTGAGATGGAATGCCACGGTGAAATAACAATCACACCTGTGTATTTTCTTCCACAATCAGTTAAAATGACTGCTGTGTTAAAAGTCCACAATGAAGCCAAATAATGTTTTAAACAGTTAGATTTTTGCTTTTAAGGTCATAATTGTTTGGCAGTGCATCCACTGCTTCTGTCCCTGTTTGTGTATTGCTGGAGATGCGAGGTGTGTGGTCTGCATCCTCTCCACTATTCCACTGTTCTATGAAGATGCACATCTCTATGAAATAACTGTAGAATGTTTATCTTTCCAAACAGAGTCAAGTCTTCTGCTGAAAATATTTAACTGTTTAGCTTTTCAAAGCAGCACTTTTCCCTGTTTCCACATGAGTTTGCACAGAACATATTTTATTCAGCTGTGTATGTGTGTATGTGTGTGTGTACTAATAAAGTACATCCACCAGAGTGTGCATGATGAAATGTCTTGCTTACCACAGTACATTTGTTTTGTTTAATCTTGCCCTCAACAAGGTATAATTCTTACACGTCTCAGTCTTTTTGAAATGAATATGTATCAAAACAGATGCTCACAAAAGGGTATAATGGTTAGTGGCTGGCAGGAGTTGAGAAACGGATTGAAACAAATGCATGTATGAAAAGATGCAGATAAAATGAAAGTTTGGATTTCCTCCATCATCCAAGAAGGCTGAGAGCTGACAAGGGACTAAAGTCTCTGAAAAACTCCAAAGATGCTCAAAACTTGAGATTCTCAAAACCAATTTGACAGGTTTGTTGTTATTTGTGGACTCCAGTATAAAGCCTTTTCTTGTGGAACCCTGAGGGCATGAAGTGGAAAGCACTGAACAACACCCCCTTCTTGAACTAAAGGCTGGAAATGACTACGATGTGACAGGTGGGTGACAGTCAAACAGATCCTCTTGTCACAATGGAGTTTTCTGATGGATGTTTCCACATTCATTGCGTCCTCATCATCATCCACTTGTCTCTTATGAGCTGGAGGATTAGAAACTGAAACCCTGGGACTTAACAAGCCATTTAAAATGTGACCACTTTCCACTAATGGTCATCTAACACTAATGTTTGGTCTCAGACATGAATTCTTAACCCACTGAAATACTTGCTTAAATACCAACTTGCTTGCAGAGGACCCACTGAAAATGATAAATGAGAGAGAGTATCAACATTTTAATTTCATGCACCATAATTCAGATGACTTTTTCATGTTTAATGGGACACTTTAAGAACATTCACTAATGTTTTATTAAGCACCTTCTTAAAAAGTGATATTCTTGCTCATATTTGTCATAAACAAATGCTAATATATAATGTTAATGACCATATAATGAAATAATCAGTCAGCATAGAGAATTAATGCTTTGTTTAGTGGATCAGAAATGTAATTAAAACTTTAAAGTATTATTCAACTTGCAAATTTGGAATTTGCCATGGTCTTTCAAAAACACATTAATAACTGCATGTGGAGTTTGTATTTTGTGTCCATTAAGAAGAAATGCCGCTGGATCCTTATTTTTAGATGCTTCTAGAGAGCATGTCTTTAAGAATGTTGTTCGAGCCCCATTCCGTTTAAAATGCAATGAGAAAATTTGACAGAAAGTCTGCAGAATATGGCAAAAACATTCACTACGACAAACTGAAAAGATTTTGTTTCTGTATTCATATGAAGGCAAAACTGTGCCTTATGAATTTCTTTATGGAATTCCTTCAAATTTGGCAAAATAATTCACTTGGACTTACACCAATTAGCCATAACATAACTGCTGACAGGTGAAGCGGTAATAATGTCAATTATCTTATTACAATAGCATCTGTGAGTGGGTAGGCTATATGGGGCTTCAACTGAACATTTAGAGCTTGAAGTTGATGTTTGGTGGTGCTGGTCCTGCAGTGGGCAGGAAGGAAGGAAGGAAGGAAGGAAGGAAGGAAGGAAGGAAGGACAACTAGATCTAAATTCAGTACCTAAGAGAAGAAAACATCACTATTACATAATGTTGTGTAGATTCCTTTTGATACCAGATGCCAGAACAGCTCTAACCCAAGACATGAGCTCCACTAGACCTCTGAATGTTGCTGTAATGACTGGCAGCACATTACACACGAGACATTATAGTGACACATACTGCAAATCCTGTAAGTTGTGAGCTTGAGCCTTCAATTTAACCTGTTTTGACAACACATTTCACAAATACTCAGTTGGACTGAAATCAGGTTGTTCATTGTAGACCACTTTTGTTGGGTTGCTATCCACTGCAGACTAGAACACCCAACATGATCTTTAGGTTTGGATGCAGTGACTCAGTCATGTACATAGTTTGGTCCTTATCAAAGTTGCTCAGATCTTCACTTAGTTTGGACAATTTGCTACTTCCAGTGCAACGACTTGGAGGGCTAAATGTTCACTTGACAAAACCCACTGGAATTATATAATCAACAATATGACCACTTCACTGTTAGTGATTATAATCAAAACATATGGTCAAGGCAGATGGCTGCCTACCCTGAGCCCCTGATTCTGCTGAAGACTGTTCCTCTTCCATTAAAGGAAGTTTTTCATCCCCCGTTGCCCTCGTCTTGCTCTCGGTGGTTCTGTTGGGTTTAGTCTTGAGGTCTCGGCCTTGAATTGTGAAGCGCCTAGAGTTAATCTTCAATTATGTTTGGCTTTACACAAATAAAAATTGAATTGAATAATGTTATGCCTGATTGGTTTAAGAATTACTTAAATTGTTGAAGTAAATCTCAAGGTTTTGGGAAGATTACAATCACATTTTTTGATATATTGAATATTTCACATACTTTCACATTATTATGCAACAGCAATGGATGCCTCTGACTGAATGTACGGGTTTTTTCTTATTTCTAATACAGCACAAAAGTTTAGAATGAACTGATCAAATATTGGTGGCAAAAGGTCAGAAGTCAGAAAAAAATATTTTTGACAGTAACTGCTAGAGGGAAAAGCAAGGACAGATAATGGTGCAAGGATAGTTGTGCATCTGACTTATATTAAGCTTCTTGTTTAGATACTAAGGTCCTTGGAAGCTCACGAGAAAGTCAAAAATACAAAAAAAAAAACAACCCATTTCCTTTAACAAAAGAGAAAAAAACCTTCAGCAGAACAAGAGCTCTGGGTAGGGGGCCATCTGCCTTGACCGGTTGGGGTTTTTAGTTTTAAATATATTAACACATTTATCCATTAAGATATAACACTCTTAGTTACTAATTCACCCTCAGTATCTGCATGTCCACACATGAAATTTGATTGCAGCCATGTCTGCGTGTCTTCAGTATGTGTCAGTGTGTTGGTGTTGAAGTTTCACGCTAAGGGCTGGTCCAAACACATCACAACATTTCAGTCTCACACTGTGTCTCTCCTCAAGGGTTAGAGGTGTGATTGTGTGACGTTATTTTTCATCAGGGCACAGTGGGTAAAGGGAGAGATGTTAGTGGGCAAGATGTCCAGTTAACGAGTTCAGATGACTCTGGTTCACCTGCTGAGTTGAACATGCTATGACTTGAACAAACATCCTCTGGTTTTTCAAGAACTCACTCTGACACGCAAACCTGAAAAACTCCACACAGCAACCGAAGATCAGATGAAAAAAATTAGCCAAAATTAAATTATAAAACTAAAAATGCTCAAAATTATGTCTCTCGACAGAATTTTCTAATGCGAGTAAAAATGAATTTAAAATTGTCCAGCTGACAACAAGTAAAAACATCTAAACAGGGTATCTGCAAGATCCTTAAAATGTTTTCAATTCATTTTCACGAAAATTAAGCCTTAAAAGTTATTATAAAGCCTGTAATTTGAATTTGTACATTTTGTAATGACCACAGACATTTGATCTAAATATAAACTAAATCCCACCCACTTTCTTATGCCTCCCTTACAGGTTATGGGATCTAATTTCATGCATTACAATCGATTACATGAGACAAAGTTTTGATCGTATTAGTGTCATTTACACCTATAAATGAACCTGTAAATGAATATAAAAGACAATTTAAATTCACAAATATCAAGCCAAAAAATAAACTATATAGCAAAAGGCCCCACAAATTCACCTAAAATTTAACAAAAGTAACCCAAATAATTAAAAAAAAAATCAATCAAAAAGAAACAAAATTAACAAAAATCAACAAAATGAACAAAACGTATCAAAAATAATCCAAAGTTTGTCCAAGAATATCAAAATAGTCAAATAAAATGAGCAAAATCTGAATAAAGTAATAATCAAAAATGGCCAAAACAACTGGTATAAAATTGTCACAAATAAACTTGGTTTTGGGTGAAACGGCACAGTAGAATTTCCATTTTATGCGATTTATGTCACCAACACCAAGATGGCACCTACTTTGACAAATTTCAGCTCGTTCTCTAAAAATTTTTAGTGAAACAGATTAAAATTACTGCAGGTCTGGTCATGTTGAACTGTAGAAACTATAAAGTGGCTCTGGGCAGAATGCAGAGAGAAACCAATTTATGATGATGTCATGTACACAACTTCGAGTTTTACAACAAGTTATAACTTTCTTGACTTCAGAAACTGTCTTCACATAAGGGAATGGTTACACAATGGTTACATAAGTCATTCAATATTAAAAACCTGTCTGCTATTCAATTCATCATTGACAGTAATGCAATTTCTTTTCCAAATTTAGGTTCCACATTGGACAAATGTTCACTTTTAACTTTAGTTCACACATTTAGACCATTACTCAGTCAGAATAGTGGGTTTATGCTATGTCTCAATAAAAAGGTTTGTTTTTCTGCAGGTTAATGATACCGACCCTGGTCATTTTGTTTTCCTGTAATAATACTATTTTGATTTGCAAATAAAAATAATTCATTTCTAAATGTAACTACATGCATTACAATTTACTTACTTGTTATCTGCTTCTCCACCTTTTGTTGAATGTTTTTGAATAACCTGAAAAGCGCTGTGTAAATCTGATGTATTATTACTATGCTTTAAGATCATCTGTTAAAAATCTGGCACTTCAAAACAGCAATTGAGTAAAAAAAAAAAAAATCAAAGGGAGAACTAATAATTTTTGGCCTAAGCTGTATGATCTTTATCAATTTAAAGGATAACCTTACAATTCAAAACAGAAGACATAACTGAAAATAAGTCATGATAAAGTCAACAAGCACGACGTTATGAATGTGATGCTGACAAAACTTCATGTCTCCGCAGCGTGTTCAGAGCAGCTCAACATTAACAGACCTGGAATGATTTTTCATCTTTATTGCTCATTTATTTTCATGGAACGAGGTTAAATTTCCGAAAGCAGTGGCCATTTTGTGTTGTGACCTACATCACGTGAGATGGGAAATGAAGTCCACTGAGCATACTCACGCAAATCTAAATTAGATTCCCTGAGAAACTGCTACATTCTTGACTTGTTAACTCATTGATCAGTTATTTGCAGACAGTAATGCAATTTGTTTAAGTTAGGTCCCATAACCGAGAAGAGAGGCGGAAGGAAGTGGGCGTGACTTAGACTCCTATTTGTACTGCTGTCTACAGTCATGAGCTCAGAAGTACAGTAGCGCTGTCCATGGTGCTGAATCTGCCTGTGCGTGGGTGTGTATGTGTATGTGGGTGTTTATATCCCAGTTGGGATCAAAATCTCAATTCACACCAATCTGTTGGGAATTCTCATCGCACTGGGGACTCCATGAGTCCAGACTGCTATTGGAGCACTAAGGCTTAAAGATGTAAAACAGTATACTGTGGTACCTCGGATAAAGAACTCTTTGTATAAAGAAAAATTTACATACAGAAGAAAAAATTGGCAAAAAGTCCAAACCGCATAACAAAAAATTATTCGGACAGCGATTGAAGATTGACGT
>JAQQAE010008925.1:0-14906 GCA_029823295.1 Pseudamia nigra
ATTTTTTTTCCAACCACATTTTTTCTTTGAAGATGATGGTTCCCCACTATCCTTATATCACTTGTTGCCAGCTGAAATAATCACCCATGCAGAAATTATCCAATGGGAGGCTTGTACCTATTTGCTTAGTTAGATCCAGGTAGTGACCTTTTTTTGGGCCAGGCAGTGTATAAGGAATGGTTAAAATTTGGTGAAAACATTCACTTGGACTGAAGATGAATTGAACATATTTTGGTGGCCAAAGGTCAGGCTGATCTCAATGAATACATTTTTAACAATTAGCTATCTGGATTTGGGAGATTTCATTAAACTGATAGGGTACTAATTAATCAGATAATAGATATAAATTAGAAATTCATGGTTCATGTTGTATTTTTTGGTTCATCTACTTTCTTCCTGCTCCTGTTCTACATCAGTGCCTGTATTTTCATTTTTCAAGCAGCTCCACAGAACAAGCCTGAACCTGTTGCGTTTGATGCCACATTTCCACAGACTGGGTGAAGCTGCTGCTGTGACGGGATCTGATACATTTCTGCGGCGCTGCATCAGCTGATTTGGAGCAGCTGACACAAAAAGCTGACATTTTTCCAACATGTTTTTGTGCTGTCACATGCAGAATGAAAGTGACAGACTGAATCAGCCAAAAGGACACTCCCCTATCATTGGTTGTTATGACCTTACTAAACAATCAATTAACCAAATGTCAAACATGATATGACCTGAATATAAATAATGCTTTTTGATATGCGCAATTTACTGGTTTTAATTTCCCATGAGGTGGATTTTTTTTTCATACACTACCGTACTACTTAAAGGTCTGGTCACACATTCTCCATGAACGTTTTTCTTTATTTTTATTATTTTCAACATTCAACATTAATACTAGAGAAATCCAAACTGACAAAGAAGACCTTGGAAATATGTATTAAACAAAAACCCAGAATATGTTGTAGACTTAAGATTGTCCAAAGCAGCCACATTTAGCTTTGATTAGCTTTGCATTCTCTCTTCATATGATTGAGGTAGTCCCGCGAAATGGCTTGTAATGACTTATCAAGTTCATTTGTGCCATTTCAGAGAAGAGATAGTCAACATTACTTAATGAAATGAAGGTCAGCTGATCCAAAAAAATCTCAAAAACTTTGAATGTGTACCCAAGTGCCATCGCCAAAAGCATTGAATGCTGTGATCAAACTTATCCTCTGCTACAAAGCATACACATATTAGAATTACCAGGCTCAGAAAAAGACAATTTATAGCACCTCAGATAGCATTTAATGGTTTTAGCAACTACACTTTTATTTTTATGTGACCTTTATTTATCCAGGCAAGTCATTAAGAACATGCTCTTTACAGTGGAGGACTGGAAAAAGGCAAAAGCTCTTGACGGATGGGGAGGAGTAAATTAAAAAAAAAAAAAAAAGCTAGAAAAGATACAAAGCAGAAGAACACAATAGAAGATTTTCAGCACATCCACTACTACATTGATGCATAAGATTTCACATGCAGCACATACAAGTCATCCAGGAAAGCTCAACAAACAGGTGAACAGAGTAGCCACATGACATCAACAGCAAGACAAATGGACAAGGTCTGTATGTAAACAGACAGTTTACAGGCAGCTGCATGCATCAGTAAGTATCCATAATAGTGGTCTTATTTCTTAAAGTATCGATGGCCTGTTGTTTCTTGCCATTTGTACAGTAGTTGTAGTAGCACTAAAAGGGCTATTGACTCTGTACCCATCCTTCTTCTACCCAAGACAACTGATGGTCCAAAGCAGACATTTCCAAACACCGGGTCAGGACCCACAGGTGGGTCAAGGGACAACTTACTGAACGGTAAGGAAAGAATTGTGATAATTTTCCTGGCCACAATATAATGAAGATGTGCTTATTTACATGTGAAAGAACTATACTGACAGTGTTATTGGTTGCACTGCAGCTCTCTCTCCTCTGCTCTTGTCTCCTGTGTCTATGATTGACAGGGAGGAGTCAAAAAATATGGAAAAGCATGTCACAGGCACGATAGGTAAATTGGCTCTCCTTTTTCAGTCAACTTAAAGCCAAAGTCATTCACATGTGCAATGCAAAGTGCTCCATTTTTTAAATTAGTAAAAATGACAGTGACAATGAAGGGAAACCGACAAGATAATGAAGACCTGGATGACTGAGAATCTACATGACGTAAAAATTACATTATTTTAAAAACCCAGTGTTAATATTGTTAGTCGCAATGACTTTGAGGGCAATATATTGAGTGACAAAAAAAGTTATTGTGACAAACCTAATTCCAAGCAAGCAAAAACTTTGTTTCGGTACTGACTTTTCGTTTTGTTCCAACTACTGTGATTATAATACTCTTGAAAATGAATGAGAGCCCATTACCATTGCCTAAAAACAATTATTTAGCATTATAGTTTTTATATGTCTTAAATAAAATAAATAAAATAAAATTAAGATTTCTTCCATCTAGCTTGTAAAATGGGTCATGTACTTACTCTAGATCATAATGTAAGCCTTGTAAAATTGTAAAATAGCAGTTAAAATAGTCAAGAACTTTTATCATTTATGCACATATTCACTAATTCTTATGATTTGTATTTGTGATTTGAGTTCGTCGTTTGTAAAAATTGGGTGCCCAGAAAAAGGTTTGGGAACCACTGGTCTAAAGCACATTAAGAAAATATAAAATGGCAAGAATTAACTCTTGATAAGGCATGCCTGTGAAGTACAAACTGTTCCAGGTGACTTCTTGGTCAATCAGGTGAGTGTCCAAAGCTAAATGTGGCTACTTTTGGTTTTAACTACAGCACCAGCTTTAGCCTAAGTCATTTTATTCATATCACCTGACCCTAAGTAATACTGGTATGATATAACACCACATCATATTTATGAAGTACATATTTATATACCGTATAAACAAAACCTAACCACATCATTTTTGGCACTGTGGTTTTCATATAATTAGGTTCATTTGGTCTTCTAATGTTAATATTATTTAAGTTTTTAAAGAACTTGAATAATGTTGTGGTTTTCATATAATCTGTATGTCCACTATTATCTGACAGCATTCTAACACTCTGATCTCAGCTAAAACACTTTTTCTGTTAATATCACAAAAAATGCACATAAATATGAAGAATTGTGTACATTAAAGCGTACAACTGGATCATATTATCAAATAGGGACTTGGCAGTCTGATGAAAAACTAATTTAGCCAAATCAAGCCCTGGTTTACCTTAAGCACGAGGGCAACGTATCATAAATAAGTTAACCATTCCAAGTCAGTCTGACACAAAAAAAGGTCATACAATTTCCCTCCCATCTAACACTGAAACATAAAGCCAGGGATCCGTGTGCAGCCTCAGGCCTCTCTGCACAAATAAAACTAATTTTAACTGCATTTTTCACAGAAACACTTCATTGTTCATTGTCATCTGATAAGTGGCTCACGTGCAACATCATTCAGAGACGTGCTCTTCCCCAATGACATGAGACTGTTACACACATAATTTACAATCGTACTAAATCTCATTTGTGGTTTTGACACTTATTGCTTGTTAATTCTGTGAAATCCAGCAGCATTTTCTGTGATGTAAACTGTTTTCTACCCACTGTACCACTTTATAACCTCAAGCTCTGTGTTGTCGAGCTTCACAATATCAGTGTGTGCTATTATATGGATTTAGTGATACAAAATTGAGTGATAAGGTTTCTATTTTTATACTATGGTGTTTATATGTTTGATTTGAAATGTCAGCAATCTGTTGATTTTCTTCAATAGCCAAGCAAATAGACTCAAATGGAAATAATTAGACTCAAATGAAAATAATTTATGGCTGCACAATTAACTGCCTGCCAATCATAATCACAATATCTGTCTGTGCAGTTATGCAATCGCAAACAACAGCAAACTAAAGGTCCAAATTTGGGAGGTTTTAGGGTGATCAAATTTAGAGAAATGGGAAGAAACATCATCTGTTGTCTGGTCCTATGTTCAACATGCAAGAAAAAAATCACAACCTGCTTGTGAATTTTTGTCTCTCTCTCCCGTATTTCTTGTCCATCTTTTTTGTTTTATATGTTTTAATTGAGTTTGTATCTATAAGGTGACGTTTCCAAAAGAGTCATGTGTACATTTTTCCCTTACAACCAAGCAAGCTGACTCAAATCACAGTGAAATTATCCACGGTATTTGCAATATAACCTCAATACAGCCAGCAAATTGTGGCACCTGAGTCTGTGCAGTTATGTAATGGCAAAAGCTTAAATGTCTAGTATGTGTCATGTTAATTTGGGATAATCAAACAAATCCAAAATACTGTCAACTGTAAACGTGATGATTTCTTTTGGAAATTGTTCAGCTTTATTATAATGTTATGATGCCCTAAGTAAAGTAAATATTTGAAGAGAAATAATTATTTTTAATGGATTTTGATAAATGGAAGGAGTCTTGACTAATTCGTCTTCATTGTAAAGTCTCAGTTTATTAGCATATGTAGACAGGACATCACTGCTATTGTACTGTAAAGTGCAGCATTTAATATTTTTTGCACAGCACTTAAGAACTGACAATGCATTAGACATCAGCCCAAATTGGAAAGCATTTCAAGAGGGGTGGTAAGCTACTCACTAGATTGAAACAGCACGAAGAGTAGATGCGATTCCAAACAATAGATCTACTCATAAAACAAATATGGTTTCTGTGATCGGTTTTCAAATTATTCAGACAATGTGCTCAAAGTTATGAAAAAATGTTTAGTTTTTAGTCAAATAACCAAAAACGTCATGCCACCTTAAACCTCCACAGACGTATTAAAACCCTGTGTGTGTGAATATTTTAATAAATTCTGTAGATATGAGTATAATGTGTTAAAGCTTTATCTGTATTGACTGAACAGTCGTGAGAGTATCTGGAAAAGTCCAAAGTTTCAGCCATCCTTACTTTACCCTAGATCCTTGAATACATATACTGAGACAAATCAAGAACCCCTCTCATGTAGATTTAACACCAAGCATTTCATCAGTTTTAAAATTCATAATTTAAGCCAAAGCATGGAACCTTGCTTGTTATACTGCTCAAATATCACAATAAAAACTTTAATATACACTAAAATATATGCTGCAACTTTCCAGGGCTATGGAGCTATAGCTTACTTCTTCACTTCTAATGCGAGTTGTTAACCTTTTCCCCTCTGCACACTCCCAAAATGATCATTTTGCTGTACAAAAGGTGTTGGCATGAGTAGGAAGAGAATAATTGAGCAAACTTCAAGTTTTGCAGCCATGCAACCTTACACTACTGACTTAACACTTCAACAATGGTTTAATAAATAAGATACTTAGACACTGTGCAACCCAAAGACTCATCTGTGTGACTGCACTGTAAGATAAAACCAGGGCTTTGACGAGTAAAACCTCCAAACAGGTGCACATCTCTAGAGACGCACCACCTCATCCTGCTGACACACATCCATACTGAGCAGCTGAATACACTTGGCTGTCTATTTTTGATCACATTTTTAAAACCAGACTGAACCAACCTGCCAGCAGACCCTTCAGGTCCCGGGGACAAACACTAGTTCGGCCGGGATGTTTGTAAACAATGCGGGCATCATTAGTGGCAGCGGCAGCCTGCGAGCACCAACATCCGAGCAGATACTCTCCAAAACAAACTCCGCACCCAACTTACACACTGCGGCTCCGCCCCAGAAGTTGTGCATTTGTGTTTTAAAAGCAGAAACAGTGGTTGGAAGTTGGTTTGCTGTCAGTGCAAAGAGCTGCAGCTTCCAACCGGCTGCGCTGTTTGATGTGGGGACACAATTTGGGAAGGAGAGAGAGAGAGAGAGAGAGAGGCAGAGGGAGAGAAAGGGGGGAAGGCACAAAAATCATCACCTTTTAGTCTACGAGCAATTTACCTGGATTTTTCCGGGTTACGATTTCTTTCCTCTATCGCGCCGCTCCTGTAAATCTTCCGCGATTCAATATGAAGGCTATTTTGTTAAAAAATGTGTCAATTCTTCTCGCTAAACAATCACTCCGCATATCCAAGATGGCTACCAGGAACACCTCCTCCTCCGATGCCCTGTTGGACGGGACTCCCGCCTTCCTCGTCTGTGATTGGCCTACTGGAGCCTCTCCCGTGTTTTTATTGGTCAAAACGTGCTGCCAGTCAAATGGGACTGGTTTTATTACTTCCTGCTAAACTCCTGCTATGATTGGACCAGTTGGAAAGGTGAAAGGGTAAACTGAGTTTTGTTTCACACTCCAACTCCCTCCGCCCCCCAACCTGCTCTGTTAGCCACAGGGTTTTCTGGGAAATGAAGTTTTTCTCTTCGCTTCACCTGGCAACCTACATAATGTAACTTATAGTGAAAAATCTTTGGTATATATTATAAAAAGTAGGCTACCTATGTGTAAAAAGATATATCAAACACTATGAAATTAATAATCATATAGTCATAGACAAATAAATAATAAAAATACATAATAAATAAATATATTTTTGAATGTCATGTCTAATTTTCACAGTACAAGGAATTTGCCAGAGTATATGCAGTACAGGTATACAGTTAGATAAAACAGAAATAATAACAAAAAGAGGAAGCAGTATCTGAAGGACACATTACATGTATTAAAGCCAGTACTACAATTTGGAAATCAATCAAGGAAACTGCACTGTTTTTATATAAATAAAACAGAAAATTAAAATATAGTACTTCTTGCTTTAATAAGCAAAGGAAATAAAAGTACACAGTATCCATCTCTACTCACTGTTGCTAAATCCAGACTATTATGAGCAGATCAAAAATTTAAAAAGTAGCAAAAATCCACAAATATGAATAAAGCACCAACATTATCACCACATGAACATTAACAGAATCATTGAAAACAATGAGAATGAAGAAAAAAACTAACTTTATGAACAAGAACAAGCAAAATGAGCAACAAAAGTGAACAACACAAAATGTTTAGCAAAATAAGCAAACGAATCAACAAAATATCAATAAAATTAACAAATTATCCAATCTCAGAATAATACAAATTGGAAAAATAATCAACACAATGAACTTGAGTGATGAATTAACTAGCAAAAAAATCTAGCAAAGTAATGAAAAAACTATCAATAAAATGAACAATTAGATCGCCCTGATGCAGGGCCTTTAAATAACAGCCTTTAGAAGTTATGGAATTGCTCAGGATCATATTGTGATAATGGTTGTGACAGTCAGTTAACAATTTCTGCAACTTTTTAACAAAAAAATAGAACAAAGCAAGAAATTAGAAGAAATTAAAACAAGTACTCTAAATTCAGACATACTGTATATAAAAGAAAACATGTGTGCAGTATATACAGTATTTCTTTATAGAAAACATACTGTATTGTGTAAACATGAGCATGTGAGTAAAAGTACACACCCCAGAGTCTTTGAGGGATGGTAGACTGTAGCAAATCATCTTCCGAACAGAGGGGATGATACACCACTGCCTGCCCTCGCCTTTGTCAGATGCTGCTGCACCTGATGGTGAAGGAAGTGTTGAGGATGGATGTGTTAATTATGAAGTAGAGGTGCATCAACAGAGGAAGACTGAACTTTCTCACCTCCTGCAGAAGTTCTGTCCTCTGTTGCGCAGAGGCTGCAGTTCATCTTTCATGAGGTGTTAATGGTGTCCAGAAAGAAGAAAGACGGTGTGGTGTGGACTGGGGAGGGGCTGTCACGATGATGAGGATGAGCGATTTCTTGCTGGGGGCTTGATTTAATGTTATAAACGCATACAGTACACTGGCACTTCTAACATTAAATCAAAATGAACAAAATAACTTCATTCATCATGTTCATAATATTTGTTCCTCTCCATCCATCCATCTACCCATTCATCCGCCAGTAATTAATTCATTTTGTGTTATTTTCACATATTTTTACAAAGCCCAATTCCAATGCAGTTGGGATATTATGTAAAATGGCAAATAAAAACAGAATACAATGATTTGACTGGCAGATATGTGGGCAGATTAACAGATGCGACTTGTAGGTTGAAAAGGATTTGCAAATCATTGTATCGCGTTTTTATTTGCTTATCTTACACAATGATCCAACTAAACTGGAATTAGGGTTGTACAAAGAAAGTTATTCTTCAAGCCCATTTCTCTTCACAGACTCTGATTAGCTAAAGTAATGTGGCCAAATTCACTCCTGTCACAAGGTACAGATATGACATACTGTACTGTGTTGTGAATTGAATTGCTGTCATTACAAGGCAGGTCAAACTGTGTGGCAGTAGGCTTCAGAATTGCTCCTTCCCACCTACCACTACTGACTCATGAAAATAAGATCATGACTCCTCAACAAACAAGTGAATGAATGAACTAGTTCATGAATTTTCCAGTGACTTTTAAGCGCATGTTGCGGTTTCATTCTGTTATTATTCCAACATGGAAATGTAATAGGTTGATTTGACCGTTCGGCTTTGAACCTGGAGCCACTGACCCTCATTATGAGTCATGATGCTTCACCATTTTATAGAAAACACGTCAATTGGATGTTATTTTGATTCATGAATGTGGCCAGATATTGATCCCTCGTCACTACTGACTGCACTCTCTGCACTGTCTGTTTCTTCACACTGAGGATCCTGAAGTCTAAATTAACTGGTATATACAGTACACTCTTTGCAAACAACGTCATTTTGGGCAGTGATTTCCAATTTTGTGTGAACTGCTTTGAAAATGTTACTACTGAATGGACAAACATATTCAGGTGAATAATAAACTGTAACTGTAAATTAAAACAGTAGGTACCTTTCCATTTCATATGGGCAAATACAGTATAACCACAATAGATCCGGGTCAAAGTACTGGGGCACCAGAGCGTTGCACCTGAGGGAACTTGGTCATCTCTTTAAAAGTCCACTGTCATATTTGAGCTGATCCACTTTTATGGAAAAGCAATATAATGGATTAAATGAACAAAACAAAACAAAACAAAAAAAACAGAATACAATTTTTTTTTATGTGAGAAACAAAAGAATTTAAAAAATGAACAAAATAAGATACAGATCTCTGAAAAAGCACATCAAAACACTTCAATGCACATTAAAAAATTGTCTTAACATAGCATAAAATAACAAAAACAATTGTAAAAAAAGCTAACAAAATGAACAAAATAATAAAAAATGTACAAAAATGAACAAAAAATGAACATAATAATCGGGTAAACAATAAAAAATAACCCAAATAACCAACAAAATTGAGCGAAAAAGCAACAAAATGAACAAAAATAATATCTTGAACATATAAACATTTTTTGATGTGTTCATGCGTAGTAATCATTAATATTTTTTGTTTTCTAAATTATTTCAATTAATTTCATTAGTTTATTTCGTCAACTGATTTATTACACTGTTAACTCTTAATTAAGTGCTTACAACAAAGATATAAATGTTTCCACTGATAAAGTGCGTGATCGGTATACAAATCAGTGCAGTAATGCAGACATTTAATGGTCAGCTGTGGTGAAGGAGGAGCTGAGCCAAGCTAAGCACTTGATTTGCAGTCGATCTACGTCAATATCCTCACCCATGGTCACAAGCTTTGGATTGTAAGAAAGAATAAGATCCCAGATACAAGCACTGAAATGACTTTCCTCCACACGGTGGCTGGGCTCTCCCTTCAAGGTAGAGTGAGAAGCTTGGCCGTCCGGGAGGGGCTCAGAGAAAAACCGCTGCTCCTCCACATCCAGAGGAGCCAGCTGAGGTGGCTCAGATGCCTCCCTCCAGAGGCGTTTTGAGCATGTATAACTGGGAGTAGGCCCCGGGGAAGACCTGGGACAAGCTGGAGGGATTATGTCACTCGGCTGGCCTAACCTCGGGGTCACCCCCAGAGGAGTTGGAGTTGGTGGCTGGGGAGAGGGAGGTCTGGGCTTCTCTGATTAGGCTGCTGCCCCAGGGACCTGGACAGATACAGTAAGTGGAAGATGATGGATGGATTTATAAAGACATGTTCAGGTGCAAGAGTCAGGTGTCCTTATACTGGCCATAAAATATATGACACACCTCTTCATGTGACTACAGTGTGGAGCAATGTTTATCCCAGTTTGTTTTTTAAGTGCAGTATTCAACTCTTCCACTGAAGGATGCAAACTGAATGGACGATATTCTCGCACGTTAGTTCCAGCAACTCGAACCAGCAGACACCCCCCGGATGAGTGGTGTGAGGTCTTCAAGAAAACACCCCAGTCCAACTGCTGCAAATAACATGCAACAAGTTTTGTGTTCAACTTTGCTTCAATTATTCTGCTTATGTCCACCAATTTACTTGAGTATTTTGTTAATTTTTGGTCATTTACCATTGTGTTAATTTCTTTTCATTTGACTTATTTTGTTCATTTTTCTTGATTCACTTTTCTTAGATTTTCACTCATTGTACTGTTATTTTGTAGTTTTTGCTTATTTTTCACCCTTTATCATTTAATTTTTGCTCTTTTTGTAGCTTAGTGTTTATGGATAAGTGTTTGTTAATTCATGTGATTATTTTGTCAATTTTTGCTCATGTCATTGCTTAGTTGATTTCTGCTATTTTGGGCTTATTTTTGATTTTGCACGGTTCATAAATAGTCATGTTAAAAAAGCAAAACACAGAGTTTTTATTAATTTTTTATTTTCATGCCTGATATTAGACTTTATACTTCAAACAAAAATACTTAAACATAAATATATGAACTTAAATAACTTTTGAACAAACTTTCTTTCAACACTACATACTCTAACACTATATTTCTACATCATAATGGCAAGATGGCACAAAAATATAATGTTCAAAACAAATAAGCATGTTCTCATATCTAACAACAAAACATAAATGAAGTGCACTATTCTTACACAAATGTAAGCAGCCTTGCCTACTTATTACTTAGTATTTCAAACAATTATTTCTCTTTAACTGAAAAGTTATCCCAGCAATTCACAATATACTGACTCCTCTACTTAACAGACAACTCAAGAAATTCACTTGTTAACGGGCTTCATCATATTCCTGCCAAACTTAAAAGCATTTGAAAATTCAGGGAACATGTTAACATTCATAAACAATACTGTTCTGGAATCTAATCATCACATCTTTTCCTCTTTTTAAGTTGGAAAACCAAACAGATTTTCACCCTCTTCGTGCATTGTCATTGGTCAGTTTCTGAACCTGTAGGAGATGGGCAGCAGCTTGTGCGTCTTCTTCATGGTCTGGACTTTGGCGTGTGTCTGGTCATCCATCGTCTTGTAGCAGCGTCTGGCGTAATCCAGCAGCTTCTCCTTAGACGCCTCGAACTCGCCAACTTCCGCGACCTGCGGCAGATTCACGGCAGCTCGTTAAATGGGTAGGACGGATTACGCCAAGTGGGGTCGTATAAGGTAGAGTCTGTTTGAAATAGTTTAATGCAAGTTGCCAACAACAGATGCACTTCAAAATTACTCACCAGCTGTGTTAGTTGTTGGATATTGCAATTCTTAAGAAAAAATCTCAAGACTTTGCTCAAATGCTTTTAATAGTCTGATTTTTTCCTGAAAAAAATCTGGCCAAACAGTACTGACCTTGATGATAGAGTAAATTTTTGTAAGAATTACAATTAAAAGTCCAAAAACACTGGACTACAAATATATATGTTTTGTTATGTAGGGGATTTGTCTTGGGCTTCCTTCTGTGCTGCATTTACAAGTCACACATGAAACATGTACAACCTTTAAAAAAGGTTTCTCCTTTAGCGCTTTTTCTTTATTTTTAGCATTTTAACATTAAAACTGACTGCATCTATACTGAAAGAATGCACATGGAATTATGCAGTAAACAAAGTGTTAAACAATCCAGAACATGTTTTGGATTTTGGCAGCCACATGTAACTTTGATGACAGCTTTGCACACTCATGTCAGACTCATAAGATTCACTCGTCACTTAGAACAATTAGTCAGTTTACAGTCAGTCGTTAATCTGTGCCATTTCTTGCCTTTGTAATGCTTCGGACAACTGTCTTGTGCAGAAGAAGGGTGGGTATAAAGTCAATAGTCCTATTTGTGCTACTACAACGACTGTACAAATCCATATTATGGCCAGAAACATTCAGTTATGTAAAGAGAAAAGACAGTCCATCATTATTTTAAGGCTCCCATGAGGACTGTCCCAGGAAAGGATGGTTTTGGGTGTTTATTGAAGAATGCTGCGTAACAGATGGTTACTGTGGTCATCGGAACACTTGGTGCCCAAACTGGGAGAGTGGCTTCAGCTGATTCCAGGAACAACACCTAAGACCTTTGACCAGAGTAGTTCAGTCCTAGGAACAGCTAAGACACTCCGCACTCAACACTCAAGCTCCCCAGCTTACAGTATATTAATGAACTACTATTTCACCAGAACACACCAGCTCAAAAATTTCAGGATGATGCAGACATACATAGATAGATAGATAATTTATTGATCCCAGAGGGAAATTCACATGCCCCTCAATGTCACAAAAAAACAAACCCTTTTGTCTGTTTGACTGGTCTTGTTGTCTATTCTATCAAAGTGACAGTTCTGTATAAATTCTGCATCTGAGCTCAGTGTAGCATCGTATGACCATGAACAGGATGGCTTCTCTTGTTTTACCTTCTCAGGTGCAACCAGCAGTAGCTCGGCGATGGGCGAGGTGGATGCCATGGTGTTTCTGTCAACTCCGTGGATCTGAAAGGCTCGGGACATACTCCTCACCCGCTGGTATGTTGACAGGATCTTCTTGTAACGAATCAAAACCCCGTCTGGATCTTTAACTGTGGAGCCAGGAGCAGAGCGCACAGAAAATTAAGGTATGAAGGTATTTCAGAGTAAAGAGGCCAGAGCTCACAGGGTTTTAGCTGCATGCAGTGTTTCACAAAATATAAGTTTATGAGATTTGTAAATCATTGCACTGGAATTGGGGGTGGAGCTTGGTCATGAGGTAGTCATCTGGACGGTTTTCACTTCAGAGGATACATTTATTAGAATTACTAGCCTAGAAAACAGGGACGCGAGTTTACCTTCAGAGCTAATTTGTGCTATCAGATGTCTTATGCACAAGAAGGGTGGGTACAGAGTCAAAAGTCATATTAGTGCTAATGCAACTGCTGTACAAATTCATAATATTGCCAGAAACACTCAGTTAAGTAAAGGGAAAAGACAGTCCATTGTTACTTTAAGAAATTAAGGTCAGCCAGTCAACCCCCCCCCCCAAGAACAGTGAATGTGTCTCCGAGTGCAGTCAGCAAAACCATCAAACACTACGATGACCTGTTTCTTATGAAGACTTACCCAGTAAAAACAAAACCCAACAGCGACCTGTGATGCAGATGATGAATTTATTTGAATTACCAGCCTCAGAAACCATGGACCGCCCAGTTCTTTCACAGCTTCGATGTCTTCAGCATCAATGTACAATGTTGAAAATAATACAGAACAACCACTGAGGGTGGAGGTGTGGCCAAGGTGTGTATTTCACCCTATAAATGCATAATACAATAACAGGGCAAGCAATGTCACTGAAAAACAATATGTATATATTTTATTTTCCATGATTCTCTTGTTAATTTTCCAAGTTATTTGGTTATTTTTGTTGAGTTTTGTTTATTTTCCTCATTTGTTTCTAAATTTTGTCAGTTATCCTTTTCATTGCACTCATTTTCTTCCTATTTTAATATTCTTTGCTCATTTTATGTTCTTGCTTTGAAAAAAAGGGTGTTCATTTGTAAAAAAATCTGGTCTATTTTCTTGATCATCATGATGATGTTACTTGTTATTTTCTTCACGTTAGTCAAACTACTGGGAAAAAAGCCAAAATGCAGTACTGTATCTTACTTGGGCTTCGCTGTGGTTTGTGCATGGGTTTTGTAGTAACTGTACATTTCATCTCATTGTCTGTGAAATGAAATATGACCTCATGAAGATAATTTGTAACAAAAATCTCCGAGTTGAAATGAGTACACTTCATCCTCGCAGGTCAGTATTTAGTCTTTGTACACCGACTCACAAACTGTACATAGTGTGTTTCCAGCGTCATTTCCTTTCTTCAGATTCTTATTTTGAAAGGAGCTTTGTCGCGATCAATACAAACCAATCTCATGACTCTCACCTCTCTGTCTCTCCCTCCCGTGAGTGATCCTGAAGATCCTCCTCATCTTCATCCTCGGCTCTCCGTTGGCTCGTCCTCGGCCCTTCTTCTTCGACCCCTTCTCCGCCGACGAATCCTCATCTTCCTCCTCCTCCTCTTCTTCTTCCACAAACTCGTCCTCAGTGTAGTATTTATCCTCCTCCACATGGAACTCCTGCTTCACTACAGCCACAGAAAATTGTGCATTAGTTTATACCAGAGCTGCACAATTAATCAAATGGCAGCTGTATCATAATATCAGCCTCTGTAATTAAATCATCACAAAAGGCTGTGATTTAAAAATCCAGACAGGCTCATCTAGGATGATGTAACCTGTTCATTTTTGTTTAATTTGTTGAATTCTGTTGATTATTATTCATTATTCTTGTAATTTTTTTCATTATTCTGTTAATAATTCTGCCAATTTTTTGTTTATTTTATCAATATTTTGTTTATTTTCAGGTACATGTATTCATTTAGTTAGTTTTTTAATAATTTTGTAAATTATTTTGCTATTTTTTGTTTGTTTTATTAATATTTATTGGATTGTTTTGCTAAAATTTTGTTAATTTTTGCTTATTTTGTTGATAATCCTGCTAATTTTTGGTTTTTTTTGTTGTTTTGCTAAATTTATTCATTTTGGGTTTTTTTTTTTTTGCTAATGATTATTTTTTATTAATCATTTATTAATTGCATTTATTAATATTTTAATTTTATTAATGATTATTTTGCTAATGATTCTACCCATTTTTAAAGTTTGTT
>JAQQAE010008927.1:0-14904 GCA_029823295.1 Pseudamia nigra
AATGTAACTGGTTAAATCTGAACACAGCCACATCCCCAGTTATAAGAGGGTGTGCACACTTGTGCAACCTCATTATCACAGTTGTTTATTTTTACTTCACCTCCCTGAAAAATTTCAGTTTGTTTTTCAATTGCGTTGTGGAGGTTATAGGTCACATTAAAAGGTGGAAAAAGTTGTGAATTTATTTATCTTGGTGTCAATTTTTTACATCACAGAAACATATCATTTGAACAATGGTGTGTAGACTTTTTATATTCACTGTAAATGGACCAACTAAGCAACAGGCCAACAAACTACAGAGAATAATCACCAAAAAAGAGCAAAACTGAAGCAAATCATATGCAAGGTAACAAAAATTTTCTGAAAAATTAATAAAATAATCAACAAATGAACAAAAACTGAACAAATAATCTGCAAAATGAACATACACAAATAGCTTATGCCAAAATTAGCACAAATAGTTCCTAAAGTGAACAAAGCTATCTAAAAATGAACAAAACAACTAATAGTGACACATTAAAAAGGTATTGAAAATTCAAATGGATGGATGGATGAATAAAAAGTAATAAAATAATAACAATGAAATAAATAAAACAAATGTGACACTTATCATTTGAAAAATGGACAAAAATGAACAAAATACCCCATAAGAGTTAGCAAAAATGAATAAACAAATGTTAGGTAGGTTGGTAGGTTGGTTGGTTGGTTGGTTGGTTGGTTGGTTGGTTGGTTGGAGGGAGGGATGGGTGCATGGGTGGATGGATGAATGAAGAAAAAGAGGGATGATTGGATGAATGGATGGTTGGATGGATGAATGATTGATGGGTGAATGCTTGGATGGATGGATGAATGGATGGATGGTTGGATGAATGGTTGGATGATTGGTTGGATGGATGGTTAGATGAATGGAGGAAAAGAGGGATGGATGGATGGTTGGTTGGATGGGTGGGTGATTGAATGAGGGACGGAGAGAGTGAGGGAGGGATGATTGGATGGATGGATGGATGGATGAATGATGGATGTTGGATGGATGGATTGAAAATATATTTTATTCTTTGTTGATTTCACACAGTTTCATCAGCAGGTGGTGAATCAGTTTCTTGTGAAATTCATGATGTTTTTAAATTGTGCTTCACCAGATTCACTGATTGAGTCATAACAAATCATCAGCATTATTCACAAGGTTTCATGTTTGTTATGACTGTGACTTACCTCGGGGGATGTCGACCTCCAGAGCCACGTATCTGGATCTGTCAGAGCCTTTCTGGTTCTGAGCTTCACACAGATACAAGCCACCATCCTTCTGTTGAACCTGCAGCAACATAGAGTCACCTTCACCCACCTTAATTAACTGGAAAGACGAGGAAAAGGTTCAGTCAAAACCAGGACCAGGCTCTTTCAGTACAACTATATGAAAATGTTAAAATGTAATCTCCTGTCACTTGCAGACTGTCATTGCAAATAAACACTTAATACCTCGACTGGTAAAATAAAGGTTAAAATGTAGTAACTTGTCGCGTACAGTTCCGCTGTTGTCTCTGTGCCAGGTGAATCTTTTCACAGGTGGGTTCGCATTGCTCAAACATGTGAACGTCACTATGGATCCCACACAAACAGGACTGTATGTGCTGAGTCGGCCCATGGTGAATCGAGGAGCATCTGCAGGAAAACAGACACTGAAATGTCATTAAAATGCTATGATAAATCCATTTTTTGGCAGTGTAGGCTCTTTGGCGTCAGCAATTTATTACACAAATTTTCTTGATTAGTCATGGCTATTTTGTTGATAATTATGTTCAATTTTACTCAATTTGTTCATTATTTTGTTTTTTTCCTTGTTTTTCTTCATTTATTTGATCATTTTGTTATTTTGCTTTTTAATTTTTGTTTTATTTTGTTCAATATTTCCTGGGTTGTTTGAGTCATTATCTTCATTATTCATATTGAAAGAAATTCAATGGTTATTTTGTTCACTATATGGTTCATTTCGTTCAGCATTTTGTTCAACGTCTGTTATCTATAAATGTGCTTTTCAATAAAGTTGACGTGTTTACAGTATTGGGTAGAGAACCCAAACAGTACTGACGTATAATTACTCGATGGACTTGATGAATGATCCTATTTTATAAATGTCCTAAACCTTTCAGTCATACCAAGGGGCAACGACTGTTCAGTGAGGTCAATACGGAAGTAACTTTACATCATAATCACACCGCTTGGCCACTGGGGAATCGATCGTCCGGCTCCAAGAAGCATTTTTCCCATAGAGATACTTGTGACTTCTATCTGAAAATACTAAGTGAATACATTTTTGTCATGGCCCCTCTAATAAGTAATGTGGTCCTTCTTTAACTTTTTGCTTTGTTATTAAGATATTACAGCAAATAATCTGACAAATGACTGCCGTGCTGGGGTTTGATTGACATGTTGCTGTAGCAGCAGCTCGCTGTAGTGAAGTCGGACCGATTCGGACCTTCATATCTTCTATTTATTAAATATGTTCATAGTTGTACATGAGATACCCACAGCTGCAGTCGAGTGTAAGTGTTTACAGTAACAACACTGTGATATGACTTTGTTTGCCACTGCGTGGTGAAGTTTTACCACATCAGTAAGCTAGCAGCTAATGTTAGCTCTCCCATGAGTCCCCTGGCATGAACCCCGCTGCCGTTCATCCAAATATAGTTACATCCTGTTTTTGGCTCCAAGATGCCATCCAGGAAGTGACAACTCGATTGACCTCAAAACGGCCCTTCCGAACCTATTGTTTGACCATAATATATACAGTACACTCTATGCATATTTACACAATTGCCTGATTTAATTCTACTTGTATAGTAGTTGAAAAGTGCTTATTATGTGCTCATATTTTGATGCCATGCAATTAAACAAACAATATAAGGTCAGATTTTTTAAATAAAGGATTAAACAAAAGGTGCAAAAACAAGGTGCTGTGACTTTAAACACACACACAAACAAGAGTGCGTGAACACTGAACAGTCGGGGCTTCTCTCCGAGCAGCCTGTCTGTGGAGCTCCATTTCCTTTGCTTGACTTGGTTGTTCTCAGTCACAATGCAAAGTCCTGCTAAATTTCCTCTTTGACAAAAATGCTGAAAAGAACCTGGACCTCGTCATCCGTCCACTTCTCATAGCTTCTCTTCATTTTGCGGTCCATTCTCCAAATGCTCAGCCAATGAAGTTTAATTTAGTTTAGAAGTGAAATAAGCACATTTGCAGCAGCACACTGGCCTTGGTGTAGCCAACAGAAGAGCAAAATGCTAAATGTGTTCCACCACTCAGCACCCGGCCCTCTGGACGTTTGACACCTTCTTATCTCCCTACCAGGTACTTTTCCCAGGGAATGTTTGGAGTTGAGGAAAAGTTTTTTTTACCCAGGAATATTCCAGGTAAATTAGAAAAGTCCTTGTGATGTAAAAAGGTACTAAGCTCACAGATTTAGGAGAAACAGTGAGGTTGTTCCATGTCTGGTAAGTAGAGTGCTGGAGGGTTCATGGGAATCCGTCCATCCTGTCCACATGTGCTTCGTGGATTTGGAGAAGGCATTCAACCATGTATCTGTACAACTGGAGTCAGAGCTTGGTTTGGGTTTTCTGGTCATAATTTTTATAAACAGGGCCAGAGTATGGAAGGTGTGGGTCCTGTTGGCTTCACTGAACTATGACCTCCACTTTGGAGCAAAGTGTGAAGTGGCTTGGATAGGGATCTGTACATCCAAATCTGAGGACATGGTTCTCTGACAGAAAAGGGTGAAGCGCCCCATCCAAATCAGGGATCCTGTAAGGAGATGAGTTTAAGCAGAGGATCGTGAGATCAAGAAGCAGATGTTGTATTGATTTTTTGCTGAAGTGAGAGTTGAGCCAAAAGGTGAAGCTCTCATTTTACTGACCCTTGGTCACGAGCTCTGGATTGTAGGTATAAACTTTATATATTAGTGGACAAAGTAACTGTGACATCACCAACTGGTTTCTATAACTGCTGTTTTAAAACCAATTCGGTTGTCACTTCCTGGATGACATTTGGAAGTTAAAAACAGGACCTGAATAGAAGCAGAGCTGCGAGCGTGTTGTGTGTCAGCAGTCTTATGGCTAAGCTACAGCTAACTGCTAGCTTACTGACTTCAAGCATTTCCCAAACAAAGTCATCTTACAGTGATATTAGTGTAAGCACTTAACTACAAGTGTGGTCAAGCATCTGTCGGGAAAAACTCCACTCGACTAAATAAAGCTTCAAAGCTCTCACTTGGTCTGTCTCCAGTGGGGAGTGGAACAGTCATACAGACCTGTCAATCAGATAGAAAAACCATTTACTAGAGGCTCCAAACAAAACATCTAAGAACATGATGACTCATGGCAAAAATGTATTCACTTTTTATTTTCAGAGATGAGTCCAATGTAACTCTATGGGAATCAGGGCTTTTTGGAGCCAAATGAATGAGTTATTACAACTTCATCCTCACCGTGTAGCCCCCGGCTCTGACCCACTGGTTGTGACCGGAAGACCAAAATCAGGGACACAAGCAGTGGAAATGAGTTTGCTGCTCGTTCACATCAAGATGAGCCACTTGACGAGATTCATCCGGTTGGCATGCTATGAGGTGTTTTGGGCATGTCCACCTGTGAGGAGGACCCAGGGTAACCCGGGAATTCCGGAGGGAGTGTATCCGTCAGCTGGCCTGGGAACGCATCGGAATCCCCATGGATTAGTTGGAGGAGGATGCCAAGGAGAGGAATATGTGGGATTTCTCTACTTAGGTTGCATCCCTCAAGACCAAAATAAGAGTAGACAATGATAACAGTAGAATACATAAAAATGCTATAACATGGAGGTGTATTTTCAGTTTTTAAAAGTTATCTTATGGAAATTCACAGTTTAATGAACTACTGTAGACTGGACCTTGAAATGAAACAGATAAAAAAATATTAAAATAAAAATATTCATGTAGAAATGTGTAATGGAATGTGGTTTGGAAAACAAAAGAGTGCATCCATCCTGCAGCCAATAACTAGTGTGATACCGAATGTGCAGTGCTGCATGTTAAACAATTTGGCTTCGGTGTGTTAGTTAAAACTAAACCTTTCGGTAAAACACCAGGCATTGTGTTCTTGTGCTTCATCACTTCCTTGAAACCAAGTTAAGACACGTTCATGTCTTCAATCACAGCCGGCTTCAAGAACAGCTTCCGTCTCTTCAGAAAATCCCCTGACAGGGTCACGTCGAAACAAGTCCACCCTCCTCTAAATGTGTTTTATTGTGTATTGAACATATTCATCAACCTAATGGGGCATAAGTCAGTGTCAATGAACTCAATGTTACAGGAAAAAGGAAAAAAAATGATGAGAAAGCAAATATCGAGTGGAGCAATCATCAAGAAAAAGAACGTACCATAATGAAAAAAAAGAATAAAATGATAAATAAAGTTAACCAAAATTAACATAAAATGAACAAAATGAGCAGAGATGATTTTTTAAATATATAAAATAAGTTAGAACTTCATTGTTATACATGTTATTATCTTACATTTAAAATGTGAAATACATTAAATAATTTATTTTTATTCATTTGATTTTCTCAGGTGCTTTGCTCATTTTTGTTAATTTTCTAGTTTGGTGCATTTCCTTGATTATTTTGGGCCAGAACTGTCTATACCTTCCTGATTATTTCTTGTTACTCTCATTTTAGCTCATTTAATTTATTATTATTTTTAATTTAACTAAATTGTTTTGCTCATATGTTAAATCTGCTGCTAATTTTTATTTGGTTCATTTATTTTATTTCTTTTATTTTATTGATTGTATTGGTTAGTTTTCCTCATTTTGTTGCTGATTTTATTCACTTTCCTTCTTATTTTGTCATTTTGGTTGCTTGTTTTGTTCATATTGTTATTTATTTGGTTCATTTCTTATATTTATTTCATTTTATTGATTGTTTTGGTCATTTGTGATCATATTGCTGTGTATTTTCTTGGGTATGAATGTCATTTTCTTTTATAAAGTGACTCACAGTGGATGTCGAGTCTGAAGGTCATGGTTGACTCAGTGCTGCCCCCTTCTGACAGAGGATAGGAAACACCACAGACGACGCTCCGGTTGTGATCATCAGCTGAAACTGTGAGGGTCAGCGTGGAAGTTATGGTCATCCGTCCATCTGAAAACTGAGTATACAAACAGTACATAAAATACCGTGGAGATGTTTCCTTTACTTTTTGAATAAACCAAGAAAATGTTAATTTTTTGACAGATTATTCTGCTAAATGTTGAAATATGCTACAAAAAAAATAATAAAACTTTTGGAAACCTTAGGAGTGTTTTTCTTTCCTTTGACTTTTTTCTATGCAATTGTACATTATTCTTATATTCAGTAAACAAAATTAGTCACAAAACAATTGCACCAAATGGTCAAAAAATGCACCCAAGGAAACAGTATAATCAAAAATAAAAATGATACAACTTATAAACAAAATTAACAAATATTTAAAAATAGTCAAGCAACCGAAGAAAAAAGAAAAAAAAAACAAGACACAAAAAAGCTTTAAGAAAAGATGAATAAACTAAATAAAATAAACAGTAAAGTGAAAACAGTGATCAAAAATAAGACTAAGCAATCAAGAAAATGAACAAAATGATGAAGAAACTGAAAAGAATGAGCAACATGAACCAAAAAATGTGCAAAGAAATCTGAAAATAATCAGAAAAAATATAAAAATCAAAACAAAACAACATAAAAATGGATCAAACAAACGACAAAATGATCAGCAGAATGAAAAAATTGAAATGAAAAGAATTTAATCAAGATGGATTTTTCAAAATAATCAAGATGAGCAACAATGAGTAAAAATAGTCAACGATGTGAACAAAATAATCAAGAAAATGGACAAAAAATTGCAGAATAATTAAGAAAATGAACAAAATAATCCAGACAATTCACAAAAATAAATAAATTATCAGCAAAGTAGACAAGAAAACAAGAATCTGATCAAATAAATGAACAACAGTCAACAAAATAATCAAGAAAATAAACAAAAATTTACCAAATGATCAGCAAATTAAATAGAAAATAGAATCCAGTCAAGAAAATGAACAAAAAATGAATAGATAAAGAAACTGAAATATAATCAAGAAAATGAACAATAGTCAACCAAATACACAGACAATAATGAAGAAAAAGATCAAAATAATTTAATAAAACTGAATAGTATAATCTAAAAAAGGAAAAAATCTAAAAAAAAAAAAAGGCTCCATGTACCGACCCAGAGTTTTAAAGCAGCAAATATTAACTCAGCAATGAACTACCTACAATCATACGTAAAAAAACAAACATGTATTTAATGTAGTTGTTTCTACCAGTATCCTGAGCATAAATAACAACCTGAATGAGTAACTCATCACCTCCACTCTTTGATTCACAGTCTGCCTGAGGTGACCCGGGGGTCTCCAGCTGATAGTGGGGGGCTGGTCAGGGCAGGACAAAGGGGCGGAGCACTCCAGCCTTACCGGTCCACCCTCTGACACCTGACTCGGAGGGGTCAGCAGGGGAGGGGCTGCAGCTGCTCAGGACACACATATATAGAACTACTTTTATGTTTACTGCTACTTCCATGCGTGTTCTTTCACAGTCTGGATGTCTGAAGTATTAGTGTGCATTGTTGAAAATAAAAAATCAAGAATAAACACTGGAGGAGAAGGTGTTTCCAGACTTTTGACTGGTCGTGTTGTCCGATAAAAGAGCCCAGACATGACTTTTTCATGCGTTCATACCTGGCTGAATCGAAACATTCACTCCCTTGTGAAAGGTGTACATGAGGTTGCCGGGGCACTGCAGCCTGAAGAAGTACATGTCGCTGTGAGCCGGTCGAAGGCCCTGGAAAACAGTGGTGCAGTTTTTCTTCGTGATGTCCCCGACTACGCGCACCTGAAAGGGCTTGAGAAGGAAAGAGTACTTCAGTCAAATATAATAGCAGAAATCGATGTACAGTACCATACCATACCATTTTTATTTATAAAGCACGTTAAAAAACAACAAGGCTAACCAAAGTGCTGTACAATAAAATAACCATAAAGACAAAAACAGGGCAGAAATAAAACAAGATGATAAAAAATATACAAAATAGATTAAAAAACAGGGGATTAAGAAATACAAACAACTAAAAAACAGAATAAAATGAATATTTAAAATGTAGATTTAACAGGGGATTTGAATCCAATATGCCTTTGCTCTCCAATTTAATTTGCATGAAAAAATGACGTTTTTGTTCATTTGTACATTATTTTTTGGTCATTGCTGATTTTTTACCAATTATTTATTTAATCAGTGTTTATTTTGTAAACTGCTTTGTTCATTTTTTCATTTTCCATGTTGTTTGTTCATTTTGGGGTTTACTTAGTTTCTCTTGTGCTTAATTGCGTTCATTTCCTGTTAATGTTTGTTCAATTTTGTGCTTTATTGTCAGTTTTTGTTCATTTTTTGAATTTTTTGATCACTTATTTTGTTGTTTTTGTTGATCTTGTGGTTTGTTTGGTTTATGTTTTCATATTGTCAATTATTTAGTTCATTTTGAGTATTATTTAATTCCTCTTATGCTTAATTGTGTTCATTTTATTTTTATGTTTGTTAATTTTTGTGCTGTATTTTGTTCATTTTCTAGACTATGTTTGGTCATTTGTTTTGTTGTTTTTATTGATCTCGTGGTTTTATGTATATTGTCATATTGTCCATCATTTTGTTCATTCTTGTTCATTTAGGATATTACCTGTACTTAGTTTCTTTTATGCTTAATTACATTCATTTCCTGTTCATGTTTGTTCAGTTTTGTGCTTTATTTTTTCAGTTTTTTTTCATTTTCTTTATTATTTTGATTATTTATTTTGATGTTTTTGTTGATCTTTTGGTGTTATTTTACTCATGTTTTCATTGTGTAGATTATTTTGTTCATTCTAGATATCTTGTTTCTCTCATGCTCAAATTGCATTTATTTCCTGTTTGTGTTTGTTCACATTTTTGCTTCATTTTGTCAGTTTTATTAATTTTCATTATTATTTTGCTCATATTTGTTCATATTGATGCCTTGTTTTCCTTTCGGTCCCCTCACAAACTCATGCAGTAAAGGCAAAAATTAATTCATTAACAACTGACCGACAAGTGTTCAAATAAAACCTGTGCTCTTGCTTGAGCTTAAATACTGGACTAGGAGGTCAGGTGTAAACTCAGTTAAAAGTACTGCTACTTTATAATCAGAAGTAGAGGTACTTATAAACATAAGTACTTGAGTATGAGTAAAAAACATCCCACAACTACACTTCATAATGTGGAATTCTGTATATTGCATTCAAATGTATTTTATTTTGTTCTTCTCCTTGATCATTTTGTTGATTTCTGCTCAATTTTGTAAATAATTTTGTCAATTTTTTAAACTTAAATTAATATTGTTATATGGTATTTTTTTTAATACCATTGTTGTTTTAGGTGTGCATTTTTACTCATTTTGTTACAGATTTTGTTTTTTGTTTAGCTTTTGTTTCTTATGTTTTGCTTAAATTTCGCTAACTCGATCGGTTAACTCGTCAGTTTTGCTCATGTTATTGCTTATTTTGTCGATTTTTAGCTCAATTCCTGTATTAGACTGTTCAGTTGTGTTTGTAATGTTTTAGATTTTAAAATTTACTTGATTATTTCACTCAATTTTGTTAATTTTTAATTATTTTGTTGATTTTATGTCCATTTATGCAATTGTGATCTGTTTTTGTTTACTAATGTTGCTTTGCTTTGTTTTTTTGTTCATTTCAAGCTTTTTACTCACTGAGCTGTGGCCAAATGTAACTGAGTAGAGGTAAAAAAAAATCATCACTAATGTAACTGAGTAAGAATTAAAAGTAGTCTGTAAAATATGTACCGTAGCTACTCTCAGATGTAAATTTCGTTGAAAAATCTACACAAGTACATGTAAAGGAGTAAATGTAGTTGAGTACTAGCCACCTCTGCAGGCTACAGAGTGAAAGTGATCAGAATTAGTGTAATAAAGCTCACGAGTTGAAGATAAAGGCAACAGAAGGACTCACCTGTACGCCGTTAGTGTCCACACTGCTTCCTTTTCTCCAGACATAACCAGTGGAGCAGTTTGCCAGTTCACCGTCAAAACTTTTAGGGATCTCAAACTGACATGGAATGTACACGCAGGAGCCACTGATACCCACAATGCTCTCGGGCAACACCACATTCCAGCTCTGGCCAATCACACCTGGAGCGTTGACATAAGCACATGGTCAGACTGGTGCTGGTAGAATAATGTGAACCAGTGGTGGGTAGAATTCACAAAAAGTATTGCTACTTTATGTTTACGTTGACTTGAGTACAATTAGAAGTACTTAGAAACGTGAGTAATTGAGTAATTGACCATATAAAAATTACCCCTATACTGAGTAACTCCATGATGGAATTTATCAGAGCATTATGTTACGTTGAGACAAATATTTACATTTTTTTGGTTAATTTTGTTGCATAATTTGCTGACTTTTTTGTTCAGTTTGTTGGTTATGTTGTTCATTTTTAATCTATTATATTATTTTTACTACTGTTGCTGCATAATTTCTTCACTTTTACACATTTTGTTACTTATTTTTTTATTTTTGTTCACATACTTGATTATTTTGATCACTGTTTCTCAATGTGTTGCTTATTTCATTGCTTATTTTTTGCTCAACTACACGATTATATTGTTTACTTTTTGTCCATTTACGCTTGATTATGTTTTACATTTTACAATATATTTTGCTATTTGGTGACATTTTGTTAATTTTCTTGATTTTTTTTGCTAATTTTATGATCATTTTGTAATTTTGTTAGGTTTTTGTTCATTTTCTTGCTTATTTGGTTCAATTTAGTGACATTTTTGTAAATTTCGGATCATTTTATTGCTTAGTGTGATCAAAAAGTTAATTTACTTGATTATTTCATTCATTTTGAAATTTAATTGACTTCAGTCTTTTATACTTCTGCTCAAGAGGTAGATTTTTTCGTCACTAATGTAACTGAGTGAGGTTAAAAAGTATTCTGTAAAATAGCTGCTCTCAGAAGCAAATTTTTTTTGCGAAAAACTACTCAAGCACATGTAAAGGAGTAAATGTACTTGAGTGCTACCCAGCTTGCACGTTAACATTAGTCAAAAAGAGGAGGCAACAAACTGCACTTCTGATTTTTGAGTGGAGGAACTGAAGGTCACCGTTACTACACCTGAGTGCAGGGTCTGCAGCCTGAGGCTCTTTAGCCCCTCTCCAGTGGCTCCTGTGGCTTTGTGATGGAAGTTACACATTATAATAAACCAAAATGAAAAAAAAAAGGACAAAATCAACTAAATGAACTACACAAATGAAAATTAAGACAAAACTGATGCATCATCATCATCATTTTTTATTATTATTGTGTCTTGCATACACACAGTATACCCAGCCCATTCATGGGCTTATAAGACACCAGAAAAATCAACATAAGACTAGTTTCCAGACAGTAAACACACCATATCTGTTTACATTTCAAGCTTATACGAATAAACAAGTCTGCCGTCTTTTCCAGGCTTTACAAACAAAAGTAGCCAATTTATACACAGTAAAACTAAATAACCATTTCAACTTGTCGTCGTCACTGCTCCAGAACAAATCAGGCTCATCAACAAACAGGTTTCTAAGATCATCATATAAGGGACAATACAACAAAAAATAAATTTCACTTTCAACCTCTCCCAACTCACACTGTCCACAGAGTCTGTCTTCTTCTGGGGTTTGTGAAAACCTCCCAGTCTCCAAGGCTAAGGGACGGATTCCTGTTCTCAACTGAGCAATCAAAAATCTTTGGCTCCTTGTCAAATTTGCTTTAACATTAAACTCTGTCTCAAAAGTATCTTTAATTTGAATATATGTCCGTAACTTTGGTTTGGATGCAAATAATCTAGAAAATGGACAAAATCATCAAGAACATGAAAAATGTTTTTAAAAATCAAGAAAGTAATCAGCAAAATAATCAAATGAACAAACGTAAATGAATTTAAACATCAGCATGAATGAGTAGAAACAGCAATGAGCAAAATAATCCACGGAAAACTAAACAAAAAATGAACCAAAATTCACAAAAGTGAAAATAATTCAGTAAATGAACAAAAATGAACAACTTAACCAATTTTGCCGCAAAATGAACAAAAAAATCCATTATTTGAACAAAAAAAAAATCAGGGAAATTAACTTAAAAAAAATAAATCAACAAAATGAACAAACAAGAATAAAATAACAACTAAATTGCTGTTAACACATAGTCAGTATTTCATGTGGCAAGTCAAGGGTTTTAATATCATTTGTGGCTCTAGACTTTTTGTTTTTTTTTTTTGCTTACTGTCCAAAATCGTCTCTTCAGAATGTAAAGGTTGCAGATCCTGTAGTGTGTCCGACTCAAAATCACAAGGCAAATGAATCCATAAATGTCATAAATAACTGTCATGAATAATTGTGTAATCTTGACTTAAAGAATCAAAGGATTGTGTTAGCAGCGATGCAATAAGAGAATGAAAAAAAAAACAAGTGGCATGTTGTGTCATGAATTATTGGAGTATATTGGTTTACGGTGCAGTGAAGAAAAAAAAAATTAAAAACAATTTATACAGTCAAGAAACTACCCACCTTGAGCTAGAGCGTTGAGCAAAGTAATGACCAGTAAATTAACACCCATCTCAGACAGAGGAAATGTAATCAACCTGACAAAACAAAAAGGGAAATATCTGATTACACAAGCAATGACACTCTCATTCTGAGCCTCTAAAAAAATCCAAAGTGATTTAGGAAATGAACGCAAAAACAAAATGATCAGGAAAATGAGCAAAGGAGAGAAAGCAACCACTTAAATGAACAAAAAATAGTCGCACAATAAGTAAAATAATTCAGACAATTGACATAAATTAATAAAAACTAAACAAAATGGACAAAGTAGTACAAAATGAATCAAATAATGACAAATTAATGATCCAATAACATAGAACTATTATAACTAAGATGGACTTATTCCTCCACTGTGAATTTATCCAAACCAAATTAGATTGGTATTGGCAAAATATAAGTTAATATTAAGTGGAAGATGAAAAATGAGATAAATGTTCTTTATTTTGAATTCTCAATTTCTCACTGGCCTGTGCTTGACAAGATTATTTTTCTATTATTTCTCATTTCCAAAAAAACCAAAAAAAACAACCAAGCCTTTTTGCTGTCTTCAAAGTCTTTTTACATTTTTATTATCTCTATTATTTGTATGACATGTCCTGCTGTACATCAAGAGGTTCATCACATGTCAAAGCATAAACATTGGGCAACATTGCTACAAAAAAATACTTTGATGCAATTCACTTCAAATCAGTGCAGTTCAAATCAGTGAGTTTCAGTTCGTGTCAGTTCTGCCCAGTTCAGTATAATCCAGATTAATACAGTGGAACCTCAGGTAACGAATGCTTCTACCAACGAAATTTTCGGATTAGGAAGAAGAAATCGGCCAAACTTTTGTCCCGTTTTGTGAAAAAAAATCATAAAAGAATTAGACCTGGACATGAACTATCGCGCATCCAGAAGTGAGTGTGCCTTGCCCTGAAGTGAGACCCAAACTAGTAGCTAGCTAGCTAATACCAGAAGCTACCAAGCTAGCAATGCGCTAACAACAACAGCCTCAGACGACATTGGTAAACAAAAGCCTACAAAACGCATACAGCCCACGAAATGTGGGCAACACACAACGCTAAACCAGAGTTACTCGACACAAAATCAGCTCAATTGCACCAAAACTAGGGTCCACAGCATGTGCTAATACCAGAAGCTACTAAGCTAGCAACCTGCTAACAACAGTAGCCACCGCTGGCAGCTGTAAACACAGCCTACCGGATGCGAACCTAGAACTGAAAAACACACACACAGCAGACTGAGACTCAGTCCGCTAACTTCCCCTTCAAATAATAATAATGAATAAATATGCATGTACGGGTGTGTAATACATACATTATATGGGCGTTTTCATGGGTCTTGGAACGGATTAATTGGTTTTATATTTTTCCTATGGGAAAACAGGTCCATTTAACAAATTTTTCGCTCAATGACTGTGATGCCGGATAAACGGATTAATTTCATTACCCAAGGTTCCACTGTAATTCACTTCACGTTAATTCAGTTCAATTCAGTTTAATTCAGTTCAACCTGGTTCTGTGAAAAAATACAATTCAGTTGAGTAATCCAGAAAAGTTCAGTCATGGTCAATATTCAGTTCAATTCAGTTCTATTCAAAGTTCAATTCAATGCAATCAAGTTCTATTAAATAATACAATGCAAGTTAATTGTTCAGAACAGTTCAATGGACATCAACTCAATCCCATACTCAGTTTAAACAATATTCATTTAATTCAGTTCTGTTCCATTTAGTACTTACCTCACCATCACAACTTTGGCATCATGAAACTCTAAATAGTTCTTGTACCAAAACAGTTAAACATGTCATTCTTAAGGAAATTTAGTGTACTTTTTTGTCCTGAAAGTCACTTATTTAATTTTTATGTTATTGTCATGTGGATTTACCTGTGAGAGAGCATCCAGTGGGAGTTTGTCGACTGCTGGGTGGGACGGATCGTTCGTGAGAAAGAGGAATTGATATGAAATGAGGAAGTGGTGGAGAAAGTACATTTACTGTTCATGAAGATGTGTGATGAAATTGTGACTTTTGAAATATATTCACTTTTTTGAGCTGTGGATGGAAGCATTTGAGCAGCGTAAGAGTGAATAGATATACAGTGGGGACAACAAGTATTGGGCAATGTAAAAATGTGCAAGTTCACCCATTTAAAAAGATAAGAGAGGTTTGTAATTTTCATCATAGGT
>JAQQAE010008928.1:0-14903 GCA_029823295.1 Pseudamia nigra
TCCCTGCTCAAGCTGCTGCCCCCGCGACCCGACCCCACGGATAAGCGGTAGAAGATGGATGGATGGATGGACATTTTCTCTTTACAAATACATGACAAAGGGTCAATTTGACCCAAATACCAGACAAGAGTTAACGTAGTCTTGGCATACAAGTATCCCTGAACTTTTATTGATGAGAAACTGACGCTTGAGCCACATGTTGGTTCTGTTTGTAAAAAAAAAGCTCATCAGCGGTTGTATTTTTATCGTAAGCTCCGTAATTTTATTGTTCGCAGCACTTTTACGAAGACATATGGAATCTATGCTCACTTTGTCTTGTATCTGTTGGTTCGGGGCTAATAGTCAAGCAAATAAAAATGGGTCGTGGGGGGGTGGTTAATTCTGTTGTGGCTGACCCAATGAAATTACAGACGAGACAGTCCTATTACATGTGGAAACAACCAGGTTTTGATTTTTCAAAAATACAGAAAACGAAAAAAGGCCACAATAAAAGTTTCGGCACCCTGCATAGTTAATTAGTTAATACCTTTGTCAAGCTGAGACCTTAATTAACCTGACAGGGTCGTGGCTTGTTCAGTCATTAGAAAAGACCAGGTGATGAAAATTTCAAAGTGTTACAAATACCCAGACTCCTCTGACCTTGTTCCAACAATCAGCAGCCAAAGGTTCCTCTTCGCCGTTTCCCAGAACCCTGAACCTGAAAATTATTGATGCTCACAAAGCAGGAGAAGGCTATAAGAAGGTAGCAACGTGTTTTCAGGTCAAAGCAAAGTCCCTGAAAAATATCAGCAAGAACAGCTTGTAGAATTGATAGAAAAGCAAGTCAGAACCCCCATTTGACTGCAAGAGTCCTCCGGGAAGATCTGGCAGACACCGGAGTTGGGTCCACTGTCCAACTGTTAAGCGATACCCGTCTTAATGGAATTGTCATCAGAAGAAAACCTCTCCTGCATCTTCGCCACAAAACTACGTGTCTGAAGTCTGATGCATTTTGGAGACAAATCCTGTGGACCGATGAGGTTAAAATAGAAGTTTTTGGCTAGAATGAGAAAAGGTACTTTTGGAGAAGAAAGGGCACAGAGTTTCAAGAAAAGAACATGTGTCCAACTGTCAAGCGTGGGGGTGGATCCATCATGCTTTGGGGTTGTGTTGCAGCCAGTGGCACAGGGAACATTTCACGGGTAGAGAGAAGAATGGATTCAATTAAATTCCAAAAACTTCTGGAAACAAACGTAAGACCATCTGTGAGAGAGCTGAAATTAAAATCCTAAACACACCTCAAAATTTCTGATGGACTACCTCAAGAGGTGCAAGCTGAAGGTTTTGCCATGGCCTTCACTGTCCCCTGACCTAAATATTCATTGAAAAGATCATTGAAAATCTGAAAATCGGCCCAGAAATCTCACAGAACTGGAGGAGTTTTGTTGGGAAGAATGGACAAAAATCCCTCGAACTAGAACTGAAAGACTCTTGGCTGACGACAAAAAGTGTTTACAAGCTGTAATAATGGCTCAGGGCAGATCTGCGAGATATTTACGAAGCAGGGTGCCCAGACTTTTGTTGTGGCCATTTTTCCTCTTCTGCTATTTTGAAAATGTAAAAGGTAAAAAATAACACCTGATTTTTTTTTTTTTTTGACTTCATGCCTTTTGGATCATTTCATCTTCCCCTGGCTTCATTATTCACATTAATGGAAATTGTGACCAGGGGTGCCTAAACATATGCATCCCACTGTAAACATATGACAGACTGACTGTCATTACGCATCCCAATGCTAGTATTGCCGTTATGAAACAGCCTTTCACTCTTTATGTGAAAAGTAAAGAAAATGCCCCAAATAGATATCAGAGCAAGATGGAAAGTCACAAAACGGTTTTAAACCGTGTTGACCAGTATGTTGATCATGTGATAAGTAAACCTAATGTTGGACTCATTGCACCGTCTACAGTCAAGGAGAAAGGCTCCTTTGTGGCTGGTGTTCTGGCGTGGGCTATAGTCTGCTCTGAGCAGTCAGTCAGAACCAACACCTCCGGTCCTCTGTGAGCGGTGTTCTGGCATGGCTTCTGACCTGGGCACCTCTGATCCCCTGTGACTGTGTTCTGATGTGGGCTCTGACTGCCTGCTGATCGGAGGCGGTTCCTCATGTCCTCCGGGACCGGGGTTTGGAGCTGTTGGGGTCCCATGTCAGAACACTGGTCCTGGAGGATCAGAGGTGAAGGTTCTGACTGGGAGCTGGTCAGCAGCTGGTCACAGCCCATGTCCGAACATCGGAGGTAACTGCTCTGACCACCTGCTGTTGTTGTCCTCTTACTCTTTCTTGATGTGTAAAGCCATAGCTAAAGGAGGACTAGTTAATTGAGCTCTGTGGGTCTTTGTCTGTCAGCCATTACCATCTCTCGTTAGTGGAATTGGACAGGATCGGTGGAGGCCTGTGGAGTTTTTAAAATCATTACAGGCTGCTGGTAATGAAAAATGAGGCCCCATATTTTTGAAGCAATATCTTTCCCCTCATACTTTATTGCTGCTGACAGTAGATTCCCAGTTTGTTTTAAGGTGGACACAAAGCAGTGATGCTAAATAGTTTTTTTCATATGCATCTTGGTTTTGTGCAGGGTCAGCCTCCTCCTGAAGGACAAGAAGCAGAGAAGCAAGGAGAGCAAACGGAGGACAAAAAGCAGAAGGAGAACACAGCATATGCCAAGAAAATGGTCGTGAGGCTAGCAGGACTCATGGGGCTTGGCGGAGCTGTCAGTGTTGTCTACATATTTGGTGAGTGCTCCTCGAGTCTGACAGGGCTCATTACTGAATTACTCAAATAAATGAAAACGCATCAGATCTCAACGGGGGGAAAAAATGATGCGGTATACCTATACTGATATGGACTGGGACATGTGTTAAGAATGGAAGATGCCGCCTTGTTTGATGGGAACGAAAACTGTCAATGTACACAGCGCTGAATTCAAAGACACCCTGAAAATGAAAGTGAAAAGTCGCAGTCTGGAGCGCTGGACCAGGTCCTCCCCATGTAGTTCTGGGCTGATCCCTCACCTTTCTCATGATCATTGATACTCCATGAGGCAAGATCTTGATCTTGCATAGACGTTTATGTTCATCAAGTTCGAATCCGCTGTCTCATCTGCCCTGAGACGGTGGCGTTGTTCAAAAGTGTGAATGCGAAACTCTACTATGAAACCAAGCGCAAAATGACATTTGAGAAAAGTTACTCACCAACTTCGGGCAGGTAGGCTACAGAACGTAACCCATCTCAAAGTGCAGAGCCATGGGTGTCGCACTGTATGGGATGACATTTAACCCCTCAAATTTTTTTCCCGCACTATAATGAAGAAAGTAGTGACATTGATAATGGGACATATGCCTATGTTCTTATTGCTTTTTTAAATGATCACTTAGATCATAGGTGTCAAACCATTTGCCGTGGAGGGTTGAGACCCTGCAGGTTTTCTTTTCAGCCACGTACTAAAAGCCCCTTTACATGGGATGACAACCTTTTGAGTGACCCCAAAAAAGGCCAGGATACTTAATGGTCCCTCAAACCCAGAAAGTCCAGTTTTTATGAAACTATGCTATCAATTTTTGTGCCTCCCTTGAACCACCAAAAAAGCAATTTCCGGGCATTTTCATGGAGACCTACAAGCGTCCTCTATACTTCCTCTGTGCCATCATTGGCAACCATTGGCAACTAATGACAATCACTGGGCGACCATTCAGCCATGCTTCTGCCTCCTAGGTGCATTGTTTGTGCCACTGCTAGCGACTGCAGACTGGCAGGAGAATTTGCAGCAGAATGCGTCCTTTACCTGGAGACCATTGGGTGACCACTGCGCCTCCATTCTGCAATCACAGCAATGCTTGTGTCTTCCTTCTGCCCCCTTTCAGCAGCCAGCCTCCTCGGTGACCACTGCACGACCGTTTTGAACACGTTCAAAAATGTATGGTGACCATGGCGCCCATGGCGATGTGTGAACCATCTCTGAATGACCTATGACGACAAATCTGCCTCCTTTGAGTCTCCAACGGACACCTGGCAAACTTTGTGGTTGCACACTGGAGGTACAAAGGTCGCCATCCTCTGTGAAGGGGCTTTAAAACACTGATCAACACTCCTTCAATTTGAGGGGAGGAGCTAAGGTAAAATCTGCTGATGTCTGGTTGGAAAGAAATCCTGCAGGGTCTTAGCCCTTCAGAATGGACTATTCTGCATTAAGACATCAAAGAAATTAAGAATATGGTTACATGTTTTTTGTTAAAAGCTGTTCCATACGTCACCACAGCCAGAAATGATAAAAGAAATATAGAAGTAATTGTCAAAATTATATTTTGATTTTCTACCACTTAATCGCATGGCTGACATAGAGAGACAACGATTCACATTTATCCTTATGGGCAATTTAGAGTGACCAATTAGCTTAACCCTTAACGCATGTTTTTGGTTGTGGGAGGAAGCCGGAGTATCGGGAGAGAACCCACGTAGACGTGGAGAGAACCCACGTAGACGTGGGGAGAACATGCAAACTGGGATTGAGGTTAAACATAAACCAGATCCTTTTAGAAAGAATAACCGAGGACCGTACAGAAAACATGACGGATGTCTGATGACAGATTGATGTCGGTCTTAAAAAGTTCCACAAAGATGTCTTGTGTTTCATTTTTTGCTGTTATGCATATTTCAGAAAACCTGTCTCTATACATGATAAACAGCTGTTTCCTGTTTCAGGTACCAACTCGGTGGATGAACAAGGCAACCAGGTATGTTTTTCTTTTTTGTTTTTGTCTCTCACATGAAGTAAATTGTTCATACAAGATAATTTTATATTCTTTTGCTCTGGCGAGGGCACCATGCACATCGGCTACATTAATGCAGTATGTAGCACAACATATTTAGTATACAGCAATCACATAATAAATACGTAAAACTAAAACGGCAAATAATGCACATGACATCAGAAGTAATTTTAAAAATCAGTGTCTGCAAAAATTTGGAAAAGCTACAGCCCGGATGACACAAACTTTCCAATTAACTGCAGTCATTGCATGTGGAGGAAGTTAGTTGTGGTGATTTTCACGTTGTTTAAATAATTTTCTTGGTTGATGCCCTGAATTGCTTTGGCCGTACCATACCGGTAGGCTCTCTGATGTGTTTTTGTTGTGAGGTGACGCATGCGCACACTGTAGGTTTCTTGAAAACATGCAGCTGTTTACAGTGGACTGTTCATGTTCAATATCTTTTTCATAATACAAGGTATGTCTATTACATAAAGAGATGCGTAGGAGGATAAAACCATGTGGTTCACAGTTGGTGCATGTAAAAGGTTGGGTGTTTATGCAGAACTGATGTAAACTTCCAATAAGTGATGTCTTTCGTTCACTGCCAACTATTGATTGAAAAGTGTATGTTTTTGCTGAGGTGTTGGAAAATGATTAACTTACAAGTTGAGCAATGCATTAACTCGAGAATTTGGGGTGAAATTGGATGGAGGGATGGAGCAGCCATATATTTCCACATTTCACACGTATTTGAACAGCACAAAGGCAGAGAGTATGTCTGAGATGATGAATGTTGTAGGTGCCCGTGCATATTAAACACTTCTGTAAACATTCAGCATATTTAACAAATCTTTTGAATGTCTGAAGAAAGAAATGACAAAATGTCTGATTCTTCATCAAGACATCTCGCCAGCTCACGCTCCGCTGTCAGCAACGCAGTTTCTGGCCCAAAAACCAATCCCAGTGCTTGATCAGCTGACGTGTGCCCACACAAACACATTTTAGTTCCTGTGCGTTGAATCTGTCTTTTTTTTTTTGCCGTCTTGAGCACTTCGCGTCACAGCCTTCTTTTCCGCTCAATGTCCACAATGTCCTACCGATGTGACCTCTACGGGTCACACTTCCCAACCCCGTGTGACATGTGGCTGTGTTGGAGGTGTGAACGGTGAGCGTCGGCGTGGGAAAGGAAGCACACTTACCTCATCATGACTGATGGATCATGACATTCTGTCTATATTGATCTACCGAACCAACCGCTAATCACTTATTAATGAAAAGTTTCAACTGGCCGTGGTGATTTTAAAAAGTTCAAACTGAGTGTCAAGAAATGAAACATTTATATTAATGACACAGTAAAAAAAAAACTAAAACACTGCACCACTAGTGTGAAATGATGCAATAGTGACATTAATAAAAGCGTGTGTAAAATAAATATTAATACGGTGGTACCTCGGACAAAGAGCTCTTCTGACAACGAGAAATTCGTATACCGAGGGAAAAAACTGCAAAAAATTAACCTCTGACAACGAAAATTAATTGGTTAATGAATAGTCAGCTGTTAGCCAGGCTAACAGAGGCTAGCGGCTAACAGCCGTTAGCTTGTGTTATGGAGAATACTGCTGCTTTGGATCGAACGGAAGGAAATCGTTAGTACCATCATTGAAGCCGTCGGGCAGCGGCGTGTCGGCTGTCGGCTCCCGGGCCTCGGCGGCGTCTCGTGTCGGAGTTGTTTACAGTTACGGACGCGTGCAGTGTCCACGGAAGTCAGAGCACTAGCCACTAGCGCTAGCCGGCCGTAAAACAAGACTGCCTCACCATCGGCATCTATGAATCAGCCCAACTCCTTAATGCAGAACCCGACAGTGTGGTCCTGTGTGTCCTAGCCTCCGCCATCGCAAGCTAACTGCACTCCGGAACCGGCTATGTTGTTAGCCGTTAGCCGCCTGTGTTAGCAGGCCGGACCGTGTCGACACAGCTAACAGCCGTTAACAGCCTCTGTCTGTGTTACACTACCAAGTCATAAGCCAATACATTTTAAATCATTTTTACAACTAATTTCATGCATTGGGTTTCAGATAATTAATATAACTTCCTTTTCAAATAATAATAATGAATAAATGTGCAGGTAGGGGTGTGTTTACATACTTTATATGGGAGTTTGTCGTGGGTCCAGAACGGATTAATGGATTTACATGTAAAAGTCTCGAGCGTGACACCGGAACGGATTAAACGCGTTATTAACATAATTATGCAAATTCACATACTTGCAAGTAGTCATGAGACTGATATTCCTTCATATTTTAGGTGCATTATTTGTTAGGGAAACGCACCAAATTCTCATTTAAACTGCTGGAAGGCAGTTTTTTTAATTGTAGATCCATCTATTACTATATTGTGATTTTTGGTGAATATGCAGTGTTTTTATGGAAGTGGTAGTAATGTACTGGAGCTTTTCTGAGCTTCGGTTCAGACAGTCGAAGCTGGAGGTGTTGCTGTGGGAAAACGGGTTACTTCAAAGTCACACTTTAGCCACATCGGGGGTCTTTTGTCGACACGGCTTCCTGCTACATGGCCTTTGAAGTGTCACGCAGCATCAACCCTTTGCTTTATTCACATGTCCTCTTGTAGTTTTTAGGCCCATTTATACTCTACGCAAGTGTGTTGTGTATCAAAGGTCGCTGGCATTTATTCTCCCAATACAATACGTGCTTTACGTGGGCGTGGATGTACACAACACATCCACTAGCGGGCAGCGTGGAGTTCAGACTGTTCTCTAGTGCGGAGTTAGATAGGATTCTGTCTGAAAATACTGAGTTTTTTTTATCATGAGTCATTATGTGTCAGACATTTTATTTGTTCCCTCCAATAAGTGATCTGGTCCATCGTTAACTTTTTGCTCCGATAGTAAGATATTACAGGAAATAATCTGACGAATGACTGCCGTGCTAGGGCTTGGTTACATGCTGTGATGGTAGCTAGTTTTCTGGTGGAGTCGGACCTTCATATTTTGTATTTTTATCCAATTTGGACGTAGTTTTACCTGAGATTCACTCGACTGCAGTTGTGGGTAAGTGTTTACACTAACAACACTGTAATATGACTTTAACACTGGTGAAGTTTTAGCGTGTCTGTAGGCTAGCAGTTACTTAGCTTCCCCTACATCATACGCTGTTCGTACGAATATGGTTGCATCCTGTTTTTGCCGCCAAGATGTCACTAATATATACAGTCTATGGCACAGACGGTCCTCAAAAAGTTTTATGTCTTTGAAATGAGCATGGACTTTTGCTGAAGTAGTTTTTAGTTCATTAAGTTTCATGGAGAGATACCACTATGTATCATCAGCGTTAGAATGAAAACCTGCGCCATGTTTTCTTGGTGATATCACCTAGAGGCAGCATGTACAGTGTAAAAAGTATTGGTCCTGAAACTAAGCCCTGTTGAATACCATGACTAGCTTTAGATTGTGTGGATGACTGATCATTAATATGTACAAATTGAAATGTTTTTGTTAAGTATGACTTAAACCAGTTTAGTGTAGTACCGTAAATCCCAGTAGTGTTCTAATCTTTGTAACGGAATGTTATGATTGATAGTGTCGAATGCGGCACCAAGATCCAAAAGCACAATTACTAGTCGACTGTCTGAAGCTAATAGAAGTTCATGAGTCACTTTCACCAATGCAGTTTCAGTGCTGCGTTGGTCCCATAACCCTGACTGAAATTCTTCAAACAGATTATTTCCGAGTAAATGCCATTGAAGCTGCTTTGCAACAGTTTTTTCAAGGACTTTAGCTGGAAATGTGAGATTGAAGATCGGTCTATAATTAGTCTTTTTAAGGATGGGTTTAATCATAGCGGTTTTAAAGGCCTGTGGCTCATAGGCTAATGGCAGAGACTAGTTTATCAGATCCGGTATAGTATAATCAGTTAAGGGAAATGCATTTTTAAATAATTTAGTTAGGATGGGGTCTAAAAGACAAATGAAGACTTTTGATGTATTGATTATTTTAGTTAATTCTAAGAAATTAGTACGTGCGAAGGAATCTAGGTATAAAAGAGCAGGGGGCTCTGCAGATGCTGTGTTTAATGTACCTACGGGAGATGGTGGGGTGGTACTGCAGATTTGTTCTCTAATAGTAGTTTCTTGATTTGTGAAAAACAGTATGAAGTCATTAGGGGACAGAGTTGAAGTGATATTGGTTTTAATATAACAATGACTTTTTATTAGTGTGCCAACAATGCAGAACAGGAACCTGGGGTTGTTCTTATTTTCTTCTATTAAGGAAGCGTACTGCGTATGTAGTTTTGGCTAAACGGAGTGCTTTTCTATATTTTATAAAACTTTCTACACATGAAAAGATTCTGCTAGCGTAGAGGAACGCCAGTGTCTTTCTAATCTTCATAGCTCCTGTTTTATCTTCCCAAGCTGAGGTTTGAACCAAGGTGCTGTGGAGTTTTGAAAATCACATTGCAGGCTACAGGTGATGCAAAATTCGCAGACATGACTGTGGTGGGGCTGATCACCAAAGGAGCTGACAGAATGGTGCGCAGAGAACAACCTGAGCCTCAACATCAAAAAAAACAAAAGAACTGATAATTGACTTCAGAAAGAAGCAGGACAAACACGCACCACTATGTATGAATGGGTAGGGGGCGGAGAGTGACGAGCTTCAAATTCCTGGGTGCACACATTTCAGAAAACTTACCATGGACAACACTGCAGTCGTAAAGAAAGCACGACAGCGGCTATACTTTCTCGACACACTGAAGAAAGTCGGCCTCTGCTCCCTTGAAAGTGTGCTCACCTACGGCATCCTGACGTGGTATGGCAGCAGTTCTGCTGCAGACAAAAAGTCACTGCAAAGGATTATAAAAACTGCCCAATACATCATTAACCCAACAGCTACCCTGGACACCATCTTCAAGTCCCGGTGCTTTCAGAAGACACGCAACATTCTGAAAGACTCATCCCATCCCGCTAAGCATCTGTTTGAACTATTACAGGTCCATCAGAACACACACCACAAGATTCATGAAGAGTTTCTACCCCAAAGCTGTCACCAGACTCAACTCTGACTTGTTTATGAAGATTCTCAGTCATCCAGGTCATCCAAGGTATCCAAGGCGTGTGGTTTTCCTTCTGTTGGCTGGACTGGGAATTTTGGTTTGAAGACATTTCACTACCTATCCAGGAAGCTTATTCTGTTCTAAGAACATGCCTTCAACTCTGACTTGAAAACAGACTACTGTATTTTCCGGGTTATATGTCGCTCTGGAATGTTAGTCGCACAAGTCAAAAAAAATGCATAATGAAGAAGAAAAAACATGTATTAGTCGCTCTGGAGAACAGGTCACATTTATTCGGGGAATGCGCATCAAGCGCGCAGCCGCACGCTCAACGCCAGAAGCGAGAGCTCGCGGCTCGCCTCCCCGAGTAAGTGACGGCGCCGACACGCTCGGTGTTCAGCTGATGGCAGGTATGGTTGTTACTGTTAATGTCTACATTTTAAATTGTCAGTAATACAGACGCGGCAGCTGAAGGTACACAAGCCTAGGGCGCCCTCTAGCGGCTGTCAGTGTGACAAACACCCTATACTCGAAATTCTTTAATATACAAGTTGCTCCGATGTATTTGTCACTCCCCTAACCAGACTATGCAAAAAAAGCGACTTGTAATCCGGAAAATACGGTGCTAATATCTGTCAACATGTATCATTAATACCTCACACAATGCACTGCACTTTGTATTTTATTGTTTTTAATGCATACAACGGCACTGAGTCAATGTTACGGTGCATGACGGTGACAGTTAGTGACAGTTTCAACAATTCTGACTAAAAACAGTTATATACCGCAGCTTTAACGGCTTTCACTACTTATGAAAATCCGATGATGTGTTATACTTATGTGGTTACAGGAGAGTTGTAAGGGGTTCACAAACTTTCAAGCACCGCAGTAGATTTCAACTTGTAACTGGATATTGCAGGACATATGTTAAAGCTGCAGTATGTAACTTTTTTGTGATAATGGTTGAAACTATCACAAATTTCTGGTACATGTAGTAGGACTAAGGATTAATACAGTGGGGCAAAAGTGGCTGTTTTTACATCACCCGCAGCCGAAGTACATATGATTTTCAAAACTCCACAGCACCCCCACCGCTCCTGTTCAATTCCACCAATGAGCAGAAAGTAGTGGCCTGTCAATGACAGCTGTAGGTGTTAAAATTTTCAGCCAACGTCCTATATTTTCCTCAAGTTACGTACTGCAGCTTTAAGGCGGGACCTCTCTGAAGTGAATGACGCCCTACAGGAAGTAGCAGCACATGCCACTACCCTGTTTAACACGTGTGAAAATGAGAGAAGTGTGAGTGGCTGGATATCACACCCATGTGACAAGTGTGCTGTCTGGCAGAGCAGGATGCCGTCACAACCAGGTGACAAAAGTGTGCACTTTGAAGACGGCGATTGGGAAGCGAACGCGTGGCAAGAGAGAAGATACTTCACTAAAGATGTTCACGCAGGCACAGCTCGGCCGGTCAACCGTTTCATTTGGCCAAAACATACATTTCATAAACATTTCTGAGTCATAATGTCATTTCCTCCCATTAAATCTGATTCTGTGAAACGTGTGCATTTTGTATATTATGAGGATCATGGTCATCATTTTGCATAATAGTCTCCATTCAGTTTTACAACACAAAATATCAAAAAGTTGGGACTGATTATTTACTTGTAACAATGTAGTGAAACAGTGAACATGTAGAACATCGGATGTACTGCACAAAGAGTGTATAGCATTTAGCTAATTCACAACTCCTGTAAATGGTTGGGCTTTTCAAATGAAAAGTACCAATTAAAAAATAACTGTGTGTTTGTAAAATTTACTTTGACTTGTCTTTCATTGATAACAATATGAATACAACATATTTCATCTTTTGTCATTTTGTCGGAAAATACACACAATTTCTCAAATTTGGGTCTTGTACACAAAGGAACAATTTGGACGGAAGTTGAAATGAAGAATGTGGTTCAGAAACAACAGGCGATTTTAATCATGACATGGTAGACGAGTAGCATGTGAGGCTGTCAGAAGCATCATCAGAACGCCTCGGGGTCCCCCCAGAAGACCTGGATGAAGTAGCTGGGGACAGAGAAGTCTGGGCTTCCCTGCTCAAGCTTCTGCCCCCGTGACCCGACCCCATGGAGAAGCAGTAGAAGATGGATGGATGAATCATCTGCATAATATCATCAAAAGTTTCAGAGAATCTGGAGAAGTTCTGCATGGCTGAAAACCAACAATGAATGCCCATGACCCTCGATTCCTCAGACGACGCTGCACTAAAAACCAGCATCATTCTCTAAAGATTCTACCATGTGGGCTGCAAAGTGAAAGCCATAAATCAACAACACCCAGAAATGCCACTGGTTTCTCTGGACCCGAGGTCAACTTAGATAGACAAGTGGAAAAGTGTGCTGTGGTCTGACAAGTGCACATTTCAAATTGTTTTTGGAAATCATGCTTGTTGTGTCAGGCTTTGGAGCAAAATTTGCTGCCGTCCGAGCAACATCTTGCAAGACGATGCCAAGTAACATTCTTCAAATTGTAACAACCTGCATTGTACATAACGCTCTTCACACCCCCAAACATTTATCAGCTTATTCCCACTCACCAGTTCATGCCGTCAATCAGCCACTTCCTGTACAGCTGGTCGTTCCCTCGGCACAAATGTGTGGGAGAGTCGAGGAGGACAGTCGCAGTGGCACGCTCGTAGTTGGAGTACATGCAACCGGTGATGTCGTTGATCCCGACACTTCAGAAATCCCCAGCATTAGCATCCCCATCAGCACATATCACCCCTGATACTTCCCTGGATAAAAACATTCCACGCACCGCTCCTCTGCTCCGAACCCAGAAACATGCACCACAGCCCTGTTTCGTCTCTGGAAAACCCAGGCCGGAGTTCAATTAAATTTTATTTGTAATATAGTTGACAATTATGTCACAATTCAAGGCCGAGACCTCAAGACTATACAGAGAGTGAACCCAACAGGCCAATCAGGTTGTCACTTCCTGGACGGCATCTCGGAGCCAAAAACAGAATGTTTTTGGACGAACGGCAGCGGGGCTTACGAAGCGGGGGCTCATGTAATTGTGGGATTTTGAGTTACTGTGCCTTGCGCATACGTTAACTGCATAAAATTTTTTAATCATGCAAATGAATTAGTCTGGATTAACGTGTTCATTTTGACAGCCCTAGTTCATACCGTGCACATTCTATGTATATTTCATTGTAATCCTACAAAAACAACAAATTAAAGTACTGCTCCCATTATAATTTTAGCATTATGTTAACTTTTTTTTGTGGATGTGTATGGTCATTATCAATGAATACAACACAACAGACCTAAAGATGGCGTCAACGTTTTTCACAGTGCTGTATGTAAAATTATATTGACGTCGTCATCATAGCTACTGATTTCGAAGGCCAATGCTCTGAAATACAGAGATATCTCAGTTTTTACCACAAATAAAACCAGTTATCCTTCGCGTTTGAGAAGGTAGAACAAATTAGTTAAATTTTTTGTAAGTGCTTTACTCACCGACAATATCGGTTGCAGGAGGCAAGAGTTCACCTTCTTCAGCAGCACTGAAAATTTTAGATCATAGACTGTATATATAAATGGACAAAGTGTCCGTGATGTCATCCATTAGTTTCTGAAGGGTCGTTTTGAGGTCAATCGGGTTGTCACTTCCTGGACGGTATATTGGAGCCAAAAACAGGATGAGACCATATTTGGACCAATGGTAGTGGGGCTGAAGCTTTCACGCCAGGGGACTCATGGGAAGCTAATATTATCCGCTAGCTTACTGAGGCGGTAAAACTTCACCACGCCGTGTCAAACAAAGTCATATTACGGTGTTGTTGGTGTAAACACAACTAGAAGATAGGAAGGTCCGAATCGGTCTCACTTCGTTCACTAGTGAGCTGTTGCTATAGTGACATGTCAGTCAAACCCCAGCACGGCAGTCATTTGTCGGATTATTTGCCGTAATATCTTAATAACGAGGCAAAAGTTAAAGATGGCCCATCACGTTACTTATTAGAGGATCCAAATAAAACGTTTGAAACCATGATGACCCATGAAAAAAATGTATTTGCTTAGTTTTTTTAGATAGAATCACATGCATCTCTATGGGCAAAAGCTCCTCGGTGCCGGACGATCGGTTCCCCAGTGGCCAAGCAGCGGTATTACAACTTAAAGTTACTTCCACGTTGGCCTCCTTGAACAGTCCCGGTCGTTGCCTTGGTTTAGAGCAGGCCGAGGCAAATCCAGGCCTCGAGAGCCGGTGTCCTGCAGGTTTTCCAACTGCCCTGCTCTATCCAGCGTTGATTACCTGGATCAGGTGTGTTCCGTTAGTGAGAAGCTGGAGGCAGAGGCAGTTGGAAAACCTGCAGGACACCGGCTCTGGAGGCCTGGATTTGCCTGCCACTGGTTTAGAGTAGTTAATGAGCACAGTGGTGGTTGCACTTAATGACCACTAGATGGAGTGCTCCACCACAATCCAGAATAAATCCACACTCTCCTCCTCCTCTTCTTCATCCTTCCCTTTCCAATATCCTCCTCTACTCTCTATTTTAGTGTTTTACACAGAAATCCAAAGTGTGACTACAATCATCAACAGCACTATCTCTCACAAACGCACACTTAATGTATAATGTGTATATATAGTACTGTTTATTCTCATTGTATTATGCTTGTTGTTGGTGTTGTTTTTTTTCTTCTCAATACGAGTGCACCTTAATGTCAAGAAAAAATCTTTGTACGTGTATGCATACTTGGCAATAAAAGAACATTCTGATTCTGAATGATTATCAGTCAACGGTTAGTGACACATTTTAATGTTTTGTCTCTCCTTTTAATCTCCGACAGATTCCAGACGAGTTCGACACAGGTGAGTTACATCATTTACAGTATGTTAATGGTGTGTTGGCTGAACTTCCCTATTTTCATACGCTCATATTGATTTAGCAGCACATGAGTTCACACAACACGTTAGGCAGCTAAATATTCTTTCACTTACCCTCAATTTATCCATTTTCTACTCCTTAAT
>JAQQAE010008929.1:0-14903 GCA_029823295.1 Pseudamia nigra
TATTATATTATATTTATTTTCTGTGTCAACACTGTAGCTGCTGTTACAAAGGAATTTCCCCAGTGTGGGATAAATAACGTGTATCTTACTGTATCTTATCTTATCTTAAGATTTATCTTATCTTATCTTATTGTCTTCCTCAGGACAAATTACGACTTCAAATCTACATGGAAGTCAATCAACTCATTCAATATTATGTTCAAATTGCTCGGTAATTTTTATCCCCTGCTGTTATGTCTTTTAATATTGTTTTCACTCATATTTCACAGTAAAGACTGTAACAGAGGGACACCTAGCCTTAAGATAAGTCACCAATAGCCACATGTGTGTTTATTGTAATGCTAGAACGAATATACAGTGTATTTCACCATTACTTAAAGGATGTAGATGTAAACAATAATGTGTCTTGTATTTGTAAAATGCTAACGGCTGGGTGATTTTCCTGTTCTTTCATGCTGTTGCCTCTTATGAGGCTGCTTATCCATCCATTCAGTGTGGCAGTCATCCAGAATGCCCAGTAGGAGCTTAGTCATGCAGAAAACAAAATTGTTGTCGACCAGTTATTTTCAAACGCAAGAGTGTTCAGGGGTAAAAGTCACCCTTAGGGGGTGAGCATGTCTTTACTCTTCTTACTCTGAACATGTGGAGGTCTCAGGATCAGTAGTCCCATGATCCTTTCTTATACTCACACACATTGTCCATCCCTAGCCCATCACATTTATCTGTGTAGATTGGTGCTCCAATATGTATTTTGTTTTTTTAAGATCTAAGAAAGATAATGACAAAACAAATCACTCAAATGCTCATTCTTTTGAATGTTCTTCATATTATGATATTGAATCCTCCCCTCAAAATGACAGCCTGAACCATTTGCTCAAGCTTTATATATATATAGGAGGAGGTGGGGGGGGGTGGTTATAGTAGCAAAACCACAGAGTGGTTCAGGGGCTTGCATCCTACTCTATGACTTTTATGTGTTTCATGCTTTGGGGAGGTATGTTTCCTGACCCTGAGCCTAAACCCAGTGGCTAAGCACCGAGGCCTAAACAAGTAGAAAGTGAAACTAATGGTTAGACATAAAACTGAAATTGTGGTGACTGTCTCACATTCTGTATGTCTGCAGAGAGCCAGAAATGTGACCCATGGTTGCCTTCAAAAATGTAGGAAATGCCATTGTTAAGTATGTGATTTTATCAAATACCATCTTGGATCATAATTTATGTTAGGAACAAATGACCTTTAAGGTTATATGGGTTGGAGGACTTGTTGGGTATTAATGGTATCATATAATATCAGTGTCTGATAGTATCTTACATCTGATATACTGTAAATTATCCACAGGAAAGCTTGAAAATGGTGTTGTGATGCAATTACCTGTGGAAATCTAAAGGGTTGATGAAAGGTTCAATCTCCTAATACAGCCTCCAGAGTAGTTAAATTCCTTTTGTAAATATTGGTAAATTTTGGGTGAGTATGTTGCATATTTAAGCTTCAGCATCTCCTGAACAATTGTCTTGATACATCAACATGCTTTCTAAATTATAATGACCCCTGGAGCTTGTTAATTTGCGCGGCATTGCAGATGTTGTTGATTTTGTCTCTCGTCGGCACCTGGAGCTAAAAACCTGTCTCGGCAGGTATCGCGCCAGGGGGAGGCATTTAGTTCATGATCAGCATGCTCCATGCTGTGTCTCCCATAGAGTGTTGGGCTGTGGGCAATGCTTCAGGAGCTGTTTATACACTGTTAGTTCTTCCTGGATGGGGTTGGCCCGAGGGCCATCCTGAGGTGACCCCGACTTACAACCGGCAGATTCAGACAACAAGCCTGGAGGATCCAGCATGCTGAGCCAGTCAGAGAGGGCAAGAAGAGTTAAACCAATTCTTGTGAGTTATGAGGACAACTAATAAAGCTGCATTAGCACAACAAAGCACAATGTAATCACTATTAGTTGTATTTTTTATTATTAAATGACACAACAAAGATTAGACTTTAGGGAAAAAGTGATTGTCATGAATTATAAAACAATGCATTTGAAGAATGGGTGTAAAGTGAGAATAGCAAATCAGGACCACGTATCATCATGATTTGCATAAAACAGCAGTTATCTCATGATTACACCAAATGCCACAGCTAACAGGTTGCATCTTGCACGTCTATATTCTGTCAACGATTCTCAGTGTTTCCAGCAATGAGAACACCTCATATTAGTCTTGAATGAAAATGAGCTTTTTGATTACATTTTTGATTTGCCATGACTGGCTGCTATCATTGTCTACCTGAGCTCGACTTCATCTTGTTACCAGAAACAAGATACATTAAGGGGATCATAAGCCGCTGCCTCAGCTCAGCAAGCTCTCACTTTGTCGCATCAATTTTAAATACAGGAATCCATGCCAAATAGATTTTGCAAGGGATCACCACAACCAGGACTAGAGATAATAATGAGAAGTACAGCTGAAGGAAGGGGTAAAGGAAACACAGATGACTTTGAAGGGAAGTCTGACGGCTTTTTTGAAGGATTACACAGACATATTTCACATTAAATCTTCAAATCTGAATGCAAAGCACACAGATTACCAGGTGGCATCATGCAGCGGACATTTTTAGCAATTAGGCACCCATTATGTGAAGGCAAAAGTGCCTTTTCATAAATCTAAAGCACAACTACACATTTGCATGTAAAACATGAACACATGAAATTGAAAATACAACACTGAAGCTTAGAAAACAAAAAGCTGCTGTGATAGTTGAAACACTCAAATACTGCAGCTAATACTTTGAATGTAAGTGCCAGTCAGCCAGGACAGAGGAGAACAGAGCATAATCATTTGTCATAAAAGTATAACCTAACATCCAGCAGGTCCCTGGAGACTATTCCAGGATTAGGTTTCAAGCTATTTTAACTGGATCTCTTTTAGCCACATACTGAATCTATAAACACACATTTGAGCAAAGGGTGAATATTAAAAGATTCAGGCTTTATTCAGAGTGCACCCAAACCACAGGACTGCCCTGGTGCTGCAGGCTATTACCGTATTGCATCTCTGAACAATATTTGGGCAACAGAATAAGACATGGCATGATAAGTGAAACTCAGACTGCTCCTGAAATGGTCACTGACCGAAATGGCACTATCATGTCACATTCTGCACTTTAGCTCAGTTTCAAAAGAGGCAGGCAAAATAGAAAGTTGAACGTTTTTGTGAAATTGAGTAATCCTCAGTACTTCCATTTTTTTCACACTGAGGCTAATATAGCGTACTACACTTGTGCTTTTACTGCTCTGGAACATGTTTAAGGCTAGTGTCTGACTGTACAAAATAATGGATCTAATGGTATTGGTTTACCAGTGCCCATGTCAGACTGGCATTAAGACAACAGAACATCTGCTGCAGTCGTGACCACTATACAAGACCGTGAGTTGTCATATGTGGACAGAGGACATATTGCCACGTGGTGCATGCTAACATTCATGTAAGAGACAGGTGTGTCCATCTGAGTGTTCGAGGAGAAGAAACTGGTTTACACACGCTTCATTTTTCATCTGCTCAAAACTGGACTAAACCTAAAACAATCTAGATGAGTAAAATGTCTGTGACGATTTTCAGTCATCCAGGTCATGGTATCCAAGGCGTATGGTTTTCCTTCTGTTGACTGGACAGAAGGAAAACCACACGCCTTAGATGACTAAAATCTCATTAAATTTAAATGGTATTTTAGTCAATACATTAAAGCAAATCAAAGTTTGTCATCAAAATAAATACTACTTAATTACATCTGACACAGACACAGTCATTTTTGCATGAGTCTGGTCACTATGTCTTTTCTTAGGTGCGTTATGGTGATTTTTAATGGTTCCTCAGTTGATAACAGTGTCATTACAACTCATACAATACAGTCATGCTACGATCCAGCAGTAAAAATTGCTTTAGTTTGGCTTACAGCCTCTCACCCTGTTTAGTCTCCTGGCAATTTCTAAGATAGATTGTCTTATCGTCTCTCTGTCACTGGCTGTTCATGTCTATTTTTTCTCCTTTAGAAGTATGGCTTTTATCCCACTGATATTGGCCTTTTATTAAATTCCAGATTTTCTCCTATCCTTCTCAGTAAGATGGAAGCAAAGCTGTGATTTGGCTCAGCCACTTGGAGGACTACAGTCTGTAAAGAGCAGCAGCAAGAAGCTGCCTCACCCCACTTTAAGGAGCCGCTAACCCACCTAAAACAATTTCATTTGTCACGGTGTCAGTGGAGAGTTTCAGCATTCCACAGTGATCTAAGAGCTGCTCCTGGAGCCGCTCTCACCTCAGCCAGTGTGTGTAGAATCACCTGTGTGGATAATCTGCTAAATCAAACAGTGGGGAGACTCACAAGTATCTGGATGTACCGGACTACACGTTTTGTCCAGGTCATGTTTACCAGACACTGTCCTCCTATTAGAACAGCCCAAAGTGTTGTTTGTGACAGCAGTTTAATACAAACCATAATTAGTTTTTATTGTTAAGTGGTAATGGGATACAGCGCTATTAAGTCCAGAAAAATACTGTATGTTTATGTCCAAACTCTGAAGCACACTCATGATGGCAGTACATTCAGGAGTATTAACTAAACTCAAGTGGACCTACGAGTCAACAACAATTAGCTGATGTTCGTTTTCATTTACAATTCCAGTGTCTGAGTGTTTATTTTAGCGATGGCTCTTCTAACTTTGATGTTTTCATTGTTAGAGTAACTCTTACTTTGCCTCAAACCATTACCATAACCATTTCCTTCACTATACAATGGATTTTTCAGTTAATGATTGTCATTCTCATTAGTGAAAAATACTGTTGACTGTGATGTAAAAGACTGACTAACAAAATTAACACTGTAAGCATCTCAATCTTGCATTCGTGTTATGCACGGGGCGTGTTTTAAAGAAGCTCTACCGAATCTTTTTTTTTCATCGCTCTTACTTGGGTCTCTTGCTGCCAACACCCCCTCCCCTTTTTCTATCTCTCTCTTTTTGAAAACCCTTGCAGCCATCAGAGCCCATAGGAGACATTAATAATTCAACCTTGAGTCATTATTTCAAATATTAGAAAAGGAAATTGACTTTTTGACGTTGTCCAAAAGAGGGCCGGACACGTCTCCCGCCAAGAGCAAAGCCAATCACCTTGTCAAATCTGCACTTTACATCTCTTTTCTTTGCTCAGAATAATTTGATTAATTTTACTGTAGCCATTTTACATCATGAATGTTACATCAGCTCTGTGTTCTCTGCGGACTTCCTGTTTTCTCTACCGCTTTTGCTGTCTGAATAGCCTTCCCTATAGGGACAATTAAAATTTGATCTAATCTAATGTAAATTAATCTAAAAATAATCCAATCTAACATAATTGAATCTAGTTTGACTGTATATGACTATGCATTTTGACATTCACGTATAGTGAGTTTAGTCCTTATGAGGAGCATATAACCACAAAAATGTGGAGGTGAAGTATTGCAATTGGAAGCTGTCCAACATGGTCGCCTTTATTTTGACTGCAGCTTCATCCCTGTCCATTTTTTTCCTCCCTACAGACAAAAGAGCAATGTTTATTACCCCGACTCCTCTAATATAGCTCTGCTGTGTAAAATCATTAGCAGGAAAGGCCTTTCATCATGTAATTATTATTGATTTGACAACAAGCTGTTTCAGCCATCGGAATACGCTAATAGCAGCGGCAGCAACAAGTCTACAAGTTATTAGCATTGTTTTTCAGAAAGAGATGCCGATGCAAGCGATCGAACTAACACCGGTGGTGAGTCTTTTCAGTCATATTCATTAGAAGAGAAGGTTGCAGATGAATAAAGGGGATGTGTTAGATCACAGCTGCTGTCAGAATCTGAATCTGTTTGCCTCCTGTGGTAATAACAGAAAATAGAGCAAAAGCACAACAGAAAAAGTGCACAGCAGATTAATATCCACTGAAGATGAGCCAATGTATCATTTCACTCAGAATTTTCAAGCATTTTTGGTGCCAAGCAATCAGAGGGAAATTTTTTCCTTAAATATTATGCTTCAAAAAGGGATTTTTTTGGAGGATTTGTAACTTGAGAGCAATTTGCAGAATACTTTTTAACTCTTACTTAGCTACAGTTTTTTTAGTCAGTTACATTTGGCTGCAGCTCAACAAGTAGGAGTAAAAAAGCTTCATATGAAGGAAATTATTAATTTAATTGAAAAATGAATAAACTAATCAGAAAAATATGCAGAAGTTTACCAAAATGAGCAAAAAATCTATACAAACTGAACAAAATTACAAAATGAGTACAAACATTAACAAAATACTCAAACTAAATTAACAAAACTAAAAAAAAATCTAGTAAATTATAAAATATAAGACAGAACAAGCGTGAATAAAAAATAAGCAAAAAAAGAATAATGATCAAGTAAATGAGCAAACATGCACAATATAATGAAGACATTGAGAAGAAAATTCACAAAATGATCAAGGAAATAAATAAAATTGAATGAAATAACCAACAAAACTTAACAAAATAAGCACTGAATGTACAAAAATGCTCAAAATAATTAAGAAAATAAAAAGGAAATCATCAAAATACCTGTTTGAAAGCAATATATTATGATGAAATAAATTCCACATTATCAAGTTATTTGGTTCTTGAGTAGTTTTGTATGATACTTTGTTACTCTTACTCAGGTGCATATGTTTATTAGTATTTCTACTTCCGTCATAATAATTGTTAAGTAACAATACATTTACTTGAGCACCACCACAGCTCAGGGCAAACTTCTTCCTTTTTTGCATTTTTTAGATGTTGGAATATACTGCAATGGTAGATTACATCAACTATTACAGTGCATTTTTGTGTAAGCATTCAATAAAAGACCCTGAATGAAAAGAAAAAAAAACTGTTTTTGCTGTAGTTTGATGCTAAGTTTGTCTAGTCTCTGGATTTAACAATCAACAGACATACAGATTAATGTATTTGGCGGTCATGATGGTTTATTAATAGAGCGGAGTAGGTACGCATGTTAAATAATGGAAAAGAGCTGCCATTTAGAGCTTTTGATTCTCCGTCTGGAAGTCAGTGGGCTCTTTGGTAGATGTCTGTGGTTAATAAAAGCTAGAGATGTTCACATTTATTTGCACGACTCAAAATGAATACCTGCTGATTATACTCATTTGACTGTTTTTGCATCTTTAAAAAGTGTTTACAACTTCACTCGCAATCTGTTCTATTCACAGCTCCATCAGTCACACTTTTGTAGAGAATGTAAGAGCATGCAATCAAATTCCAACTTGTGAGCAGCAGTGACATTAACATTGGGGTACATGGTTTAGATTAATTCACTGGGTGTATAATGAAGAATCACTGACCTGTGTACTGATATAACCTCACCCTAATTATGTATCTACGTGCCCATGTAACCTAAACTACTGTATGTAACTTGTGTCCAACTTTGTAGTTGGCTAGAGAACCAGTTGAAACCATCTGTTGTAACATTTATGACTGATTGCTTTGTTAGGAGCCTGACAGATAAGCAAATATCCGAGAACATCCTTGAAGATGTAGGGAAGAAGCACCAACTGAGAGCCTCTCCCTTGCTATCTCTTCCTTGTTTAAAAACCTTATCTAGACTGCTGCAAAGGAATGTGATGAAATCTACACCATGATTAAGTACTGAAATCCTTTCTTAGATCAGAGTTCTCACTCACAAACCCTATCTTGTGAGTCTTTCCTGTGCACAGCTTGAATAAAGAAGCAGTCGACTGCAAACCTATTTTTGAGTTTAGTGATTCATTTCTCACCCCACAGGTTTATAGGCTAAAATGTGCATTTTACTTTAGGTGATGGCATCCTAAAACTACTATTTCTTACACTGTCCTTATCTTGAAAATCACTTCTGTGACTTTGTTCACAGATGATACTATCAATGACCAACAAGGCCCATCAAAAGAAAAAGCTGATGAGGTCCCACAAAAGATACACACCACAGAGGACTGGAAGACACACTGAGATACTCAGAGGTCCACTTCATGACAGACTTGTCTGAGAAACAGACATTTAGTGAGATGATGAGTTTAGCATCTAAGGGAAAAGAATACAAACAGATTAAGTCACCAACTGGGATGTGTCCTGACACAATAAAGCGAACAAACAAGAGAGTGGTGTCTCGTTGGGTCTACACTTTCAACCCCACAGTGCTTCTATCTCAGCTGCAGAACAAGTAGGAGAAATATGGACCATACTTCCACCCCCAGCCATGGAATTTAGCAGCTTCTGCACAGTCTACCATCAGAATCCCAATGCATCTGCAGCCACAGGAGAGTAACAAAAGCCTTTTTCCTCAGCATGAGGCAGCAGAAGTCTAGCTGGGAAAACACTCTAAACTAAAACCAATATTGTAATTAACTGCACTATTTACAGATTCATCAAAGATGCTACACCACAGTATAGGCTTGACTTTCTGACATCTCTCATAGTAAGATCTTCTCATTTATTATTTAATAAATACAAAATCAATGCTGACCCAGACTCATATTAATGCTACATATTCATGTGCAAAAATACAGAAGGGATGGTCTCAAATGAGAAGATTGAGCTTTTGGACTGCGCTCTGTTTTTGGCTGGAGGGAGAAGTTGTAGCAAAGTTTGTGTTATCAGCCATCAGTATACTACATTAGAAATTCATCTCTGAAAACTGTGAGCTTTCCAAAGAGCATAAGCATTTATTTTTTACAAGCTATAGTTCACCATGAATTTTCAAGCTGATGTTCGGCACTTTAAATGCTTAGAGCTAATTTCTCCAATGGAAAGAAGACACACACATTGCAGCTCAGTGACTTAAATTATTTTGCTGTTACTCCATCATTTATCATTACTTGCCCAATGCTGGATTGAAAGTATTTTTTAAGCTAACCTTTTCCTCCATACCACTCATACTACCATGACACTATTAAACTTGCTTTTATAATAATGGCGAGGCAGCTAATTGAGGCAGCCAAAGCATTGCCTCAATTTGTGGCAATGCTTTAAAATAAGAGGTGTTGCGATGTTTTAGGTCCTTGGGAAAGTTAAACTATTCCATTGAGAATGAAAAAAAGTTATTTTCTGTTCCCACTGATCTTACCAAATAGGCTCTATTCTACAAATTACTAACAATATTCTTTGAAAATAAACCGGAGAAGTATTCCACATAAGCAACAAAGTCTTTTCAGAGCTCACACCATGTTCTTTCCACCCATGACAAGATAAAAATACAAATAAATATAAATGTCTGCATTTTGCTATCTTTACATTTTAAGAAAAGTCCCTTGCCCTGTTGATATCCCTTCAGGTATTTACCATATCAACAATATAATCGGTTGCATCTATTAAATCAGATCCTAATAAAAAGAGAATAATACAACCTGTCCCCAATTTTTCTTAGGGTCACTCGGTTCAAGGAATTTTCTGATTAAACACAGTCTCATCTAGGAATATGACCCACAAGAGCATAATAAAATTGATTCTGACAAAGGGCAAGATTAACTTATAATTCTGTAATATCCTGAGTCGATATTGTACTTCGGTGGCACAGACAGACCTAATAAATTAGCATTTATTAATGAAATAACTAAAGATCAGCTGACATTCAGAGACTCTTGGGCTTTTAAGGTCTGGAGGTTAATTAAACAGAACTTCAGACTAGTGTTCATTCTACTTATATGCATTAAATAAAAGTTGCACAACAAAGAAGTTGTTCTAAAGGGAGAACAGAATCAACATGCATACTTTAATTGAAGGAATTACAAAAAAGTGAGTAGAATTTAGAACTAATTGAATTCAAATGACTAGTATTGATCCATAAACATTGAGTCAGTTGTGATTTTGAAGTGTTTAATCAAGTCTATGCTAATACCTCCAAACCCAAACCAAATTATATGTCAAAAATGACCCCGTAATGCTGCTTTTTCATTCAAAGTGAACCTTTACACTCATGCTGAATCTAACCCCCACCATTAAATGAGTCTAAAATGTCAGAAAGGAAATGGAAGTTTGGTGATCATTGTCTGAATATGAGAGGAGTAGTTCAGGAACATCAGGAGAAAAAAGAATCACATATATGTATTTGTACAGAACCATATGAAGCTCTGACAGTTTGATGTCTTTTCAGTGGTTTTACTGTCCCAGCTAAAAAAATAATCAGTCTCCATTTGCTATGTGTTTGATATGTTAAGAATGTTTTTGTTGCTTTTTCATGCTGTTATTCAGGCCTTTTCCACCCAGGAGTGAAGCTCTGGAGTGCTCCTCAACCTGCTGAAATCCCACAGCTAAATGAGTGATTCTGCAGCATGTGTTGTTGTGTCACTGTGGTGGTTCAGCAGATTATTCTGGATTCCAACCGATTAAATAAATTAACTCATAAAGTTAAAGTTGATGTTAAGTCTATGTCCTTCTATCGGTCCTGCGGCTCAGAACAGAGTGACATCATGGCGTCCATTCACTGAGGTTTGACAGTGGTTACACCTCTACACATTTTTGCAATGTAGCAGTGTAACAAAAGCTTTAAAATCAAATTATAGTGTTTAGTATCAATTTAAAAGTATAAAATCTGGTTCTGGTCATTTGGGTTTCAAATGACATATCTTATTAATTAATTAATTGTTCAACTGCAGTGTATATCTTGTTAACTCAGGACAGGAGTCGGCAACCCTTAAAATCTAAAGAGCCATTTTTAGACAGAAAAAAATGCCTATGTGTTGAGAGCCACACAAAAAATTGAACCCTTCATGGACAGCATATAATGCACATTTTAGCTTTCTTCTGTTATAAATGTATTATTACATCTTTTTTTATTTTGTATATTATTTTGGTTAGTGCTTATTTTGTTAATTTAAATTTATTATAATGTGCTACTTCTATGACCTGACAAAACCACAGGAGTCTGGGGAAGGGCTAAAGAGCCACATGTAGCCCTGGAGCCACAGGTTGCAGACCACTGATAATATTGCACATGTATTTCACATGTCTCATGGGAATTAACCAAGTAAACTTTCATGCTTTTTTAAACGTATTTTACATATCAATTTACTATATGACAAATGTCTTCTTTATAAAGATAACATCATATTTTATAGTTATTAGTTACAACAAATTTCTTGCCGAGCTTCATATTTTACACCTTTTAATTCTGCAATTACAGACCCATTAACCAATTACAATACATGTTCATGTATTATAATTTAATATGACAGTTCAGATAACGCAAAAGACAATATACATAGGCACTTTGTCTTAGCATAATCCCTGCACTATGGGGGAAGGAGGCCCTTAGTCTTCTCCCATGACACTATCAGCCTGCAGCCATGGTGGCAAATCCCGCTGTTGTTCAAGGAAGACAAGGAATTACTTCCTGTGTCAGATTAGGGTTATCATATGGGGCTGAGAGTTATTATTGTGACTGGTATAGGCTCTCACACACACATTACAGAGCACAGAGTATTTAAAGGGTTATCAAGCCATTAGAAAGTTGGATAATCTGCACTCGAGGGCAGTTAGCTGGCAGTTGGGTGGAGCACAGGGATTTGGCCTACATAGTAACTACAACAACAAGGGCACAGTCACAAACAGTGACATGCTGCATATTATTGTCTCAAGAAAAAAATGATTGTTCAAGGAAACTTGGAATTTTTATCCAACAGTGTAAAGAAAGTAAGGGGGTAAATGGATGAGAAAGAGAATATAGATGAAAAGCTCTAAACACTAACGCTTTGGCAGTTGAACAAATAAGACCCAGATGGTAGAGAGAGAAGATGAACAAGGAACAGAGAAAAAAAGAAAAGAAAATCTCTCAGTGATTATAGAATAGAATATTTTAAAGTTGTCTGAATGTAACATTAAAGATCATTTCTGCGTGTCTTTATACATGTATCACATACAGTATTCCATAGAGACATGCATCATTCAAACAGCACATCTTCAGTCATTTCCCAAATGGCATATAGGCATAATAATTGCAGAAATAACTCACTTATAGCATTAAAAATGAAACAATATTATACTACTTGAGCAGCTGGTTGAGGAGCACATAGACATAAGATGTATTTTGTCCAAAAAACTGTAACTGATTTTAGGTATTGTGCCCTGTACTGAACTGATGGTTGACATCACAGTTTGTTTCTGATGGTAACATTACCCTGTTCTGGTAAATTAGCTCTCATAGAAGACCTAACCAGCAGTACTTTTTGCATAAATTAAAAAGTGAATGCTATGTGCATGTGTTTTCTCACAGTGTTCCTTACCATTTCAGTGGAATACAGAGTGTCAATGTGCATTTGTCGTTGCTACGTCCCTCCTCTGTAGTGCCAAGGTTCTAGAAGCTCCTAACTTCTCACTTCTAGTCCAAGTAGAAGTGGCTGCCAGCACGTCAGTGCTGGTGCTGTACTACTTCCGGGAAGGTGAGGAACGGGTCATCCATCCAGTCTGCTACTTATCCTACAAGTTCAAGCATGACCAGCTTATTTATTCCACCACTGAGAAAGATCATTAATGTGCTGGGCTCTGATGGCACAGAACTTCAATACTGACATCAGGCACAGGATGGGGCCTGACGGAGGCTTCACTGATGCTTCGTCAAGAGCCTAGGAATGGCCTTGGATAATTAAAGACACTATATATAATAATATATAATGTGTCTGAAGACTAATATATTCATATGTAATTTTGCTTGGGGGTGATGGTTTTGGTACCAAATTTTATTGTATAACCAAACAGGATGTTTGAAATTTATGGGAGAGGTTGTTACATGTCAGTGTTTCCTTTGCCCTCCATTTTGTCTTGCAGGTTCTATTTACCTTGCAGCACCAGTTCATACCTGAACTCCCCCCTTAAATGATACACTCCTGAGTTATCTTTTTTTCCCCTTTTTTTAACTTCCTCTTTTTACTTCTCCTGTGGCCCGTCCTTCTCCTTTTGACTTGAACAAACACCTTATATGTTGCATACCCCACTCCTTGGAAATGGTGCAAGGATGTGATGTGAATAAAAACAGATGGCTTGATGTAAGCCTGCAGCTGTAGTCTGGGGTTAAATAAGAACAATTTGCGACCAAACATGGAGTAGGGTAGTAAAGTTTTGCTTCTGTAGTTTGATGAATTAGATGAAATGTTGATGTATTTTTTTATTTAACATCATTAATATCTTGTAAAAACCCCACAACTAACAAATAGCAGATTCCACATGTGCCAGCATACCATCCATGTCCACCTGCCTGCATCTTTCTAAAATTATGGCCACCATTCACAGTTTCATAACCCAACTAAAAAGTGTCATCGTCATGGACAGAAAGCAACTATCAAGCACAAGAAATGGTTTATGTGGATGTCTCTGTTTCCTGATTTGTGAGTAGAATTCGCCCAAAGGAGACACAGCATTACATCAGAATACAAATGTTGAGAATAAACAAATTATTTCCTGTATTAGCTTATGTACTGTATTTGCAACAGATCAAATTGTTTGTTTTTAAGTTAATTCAACACAAAGAGATATACATCAATTTGATTAATTTAATGTGAGATTAACAAGATATACTTAATTCCCCTAGTTTTATGTGAATGCAGCACAAAAAATATGAATTAGTCTCTTGTTTGATTATGTCAACTAAAATAGTGATAAGAGGTGATTTTATTTTGAGTTTTCAGTGGGAATGGGTCATACTTTCTCTCCCACTGAAAAAAACAAATAAAAATATGGGTCGTAGTTCATTTCATTGTGCAATGATTTACAACAAACATAATTGACTATTTAGGGGTATTTATTTTTCTAAGCTTCTAAAAGTTAATAGCATAATAGTAAAACATTGATTATTGATTGAACAAAAAATAGAGTTGTGCGATTATTCACTGGCAGATTTTATTTGACTGCCTGCACATATCTTAGTATCTGTAGTCTATTATTTCATGTCAAATATATACAGTAGAAGAGAGTGCAGTTCAAGTCTGTGTAAGTCATGACATCCCTTTCAGGCTGTTAGTGTTAAAACAGCCTGGAGCCTGAATTTTAGGGAGAAAAACTCCAGCCATCACCTGAGGCTGACCCTCTCCGACCAAATGTGATTTCTGTTTCCTGGAGAGAAGTGTCTGTGCAGAAACTTACAGGAAGCAGACACGAGCTTAAAGAGCTTTTCCTTATTTCAGACCACACTGGAACCCTGCTGGTGTTGTCAAGCTCCTCATGTAAATATCTAAGACACAGATGGTGTTCCCTTTACTTAAACATGCTGTTGCCATGTTGGCTTTGCTCACTGCCTTTATTTTTAAATAACACTGATATTAAAACCCTCTGGCATAGTAACACAAAACCAACCAGGGCTGTGTAAACTGTTTCCACACTGCTCCTATAAGTTTCACATGATTACACCAGACATAATGGTCTACGTTAGCTGCTACTCAGCCTCATACTCAAATAGGTGTTCTAGTCTGTACTGGCTTACTTGATCATAATATTGTCATATGATTAATAGTTAATCATGAATAGCTTAAAAAAAATTAAATTTATGCTGCACTTCTTGTCCACAAATGCATATCTGGTGAATGATGTAATTACGAAAACGGGGGGAAATTACAGTGTCACTGCCAATTAGAGAGGTGAAGAACAGGCAAGTCACATGACACATTGTTTATATCAGATACAGAACTATGGAACACATGTATACAGTACTGTGCAAAAATCTTGCGCCATCTTGGATTTGTTGTCTTATCATGTCTTGTCTTATCCACTTTTAGTTTGTTTTTGTCGGGTTGTAGATAAAAATAGAGAAAATAGAGCCCCCTACTCTTATACATCTAGACTCTTTTTCATGTCCTAATCTGTTAGAACTAACTAAAATAATCAACTCAGCAAAACCCTCCACTTGTCTATTAGACCCCATCCC
>JAQQAE010008930.1:0-14903 GCA_029823295.1 Pseudamia nigra
CTTCTCTGCTCACATGAGCCACCTGGTGGTTGCTGCTGCGCACTGCAGCTACTGCTGGAAAAACAATCCCCCCACCCCCCATCTCTAACGCCGCGGCGTTACTGCCGCGGCAGCGCCCCCAAATGAAACCCACTACATCTGTAAACACCGGCCCTTCTTCCTGGAATGTAGAGAAAAAAATTGTCACAGCTGCTTACTATAAGGGTAATTATGTCAGTTTTATGATAAAGAAAATGTTTTTGTTAGTCACTGTGACTGCTCCTATTCTCCCTACAACCATAGCAGTTTAGTCATAACTGGATTTTTGTCCTTGACCTAGAATTGAACAAGAAGTGGATACTGTGTTCACTTCTGTGTAGTGTGTCTGTATGTTCCTGTTTTTGTTGTAACAATGTTTATTTTGCTCTTTTGACCAGGTCAGTCTCGAAATCGAGGTTTTAATCTTGATTACAGTTTTACATGCAGTAATTAAAGATAAATACATGACTATTTAAACTACAGATGTGTTTTTTTCCACAAGGACAGAGTGTAGACAAAGGGATGAAAAAAACCTGCGCTTGAATGCAATACACAGCTATAAAAACAATTATCTCAATTATGTGAAACAGAGTGCTGATGGATAAGATTCTATGCAGTTAATGAAAATAGCTCACATTCAGGCAGACTCTTTGTCACAAGGTCCGAAACTACTGCTTGCTTGTCAATTATATGCTTCTACTGTATAGCTGTGATCACTTTTACATCCTACAATGTTTTATGTAAAGGAAAAGGTTTTTTGTATCTCTGTCTCATTGCAAATCCATCCATCCATCTATCATCTTGAACTTATCTAGGTCTGGGTCGTGGAGGCAGCAGCCTAAGCAGAGAAGTCCATACTTCCCTCTTCCCAACCACCTACTCCAACTCCCTTGGGTGGACCCCAAGGCATTCCGAGGGCAGCCAAGAGACATAGTCACTCTAATGTGTCCTGGGTCTGCCCTGGGACCTCCTCCCAGTTAAACATGCACGAAACACCTCTCCAGGGAGGCATCCAGGAGACATCCGGATCTGATGCCCAAGCCACCTCAACTGGCCGAGCTTTTCACCCTATCTGTAAGGGAGAGCCATCTTGCAGTGGAAACTAATTCCAACCACTTGTATTAAGGATCTTATTTTTTTTTGGTCATAACCCAAAGCTCTTGACCACAGGTGAGGTTAGGGTAGACCGACCAGCAAATCAAGAGCTTTGCCTTTCGGCTCAGCTCCTTCTTTACAAGACCTAACTGATACAATGTCTGCATTACTGCTGACGCCACACCGATCTGTTTGTCAATATCATGCTCCATCCTCCCCTCACTTGTGAACAAGACCCCAAGATATTTAAACTGCTCACTTGGGGGAGGAACTCCTGTCCAACAACAATAGGGCATTCCACCATTTTCCGGCTCTCATTAGATATGAGGTAGGTAAATAATTAAGCTTAAATTAATGTCCTAGTGAAGAACTAGCAAAGATGTGAATTTTCTCAAAGGCAGGCAAATATTCTCTTTTACCAATAATACATATCCATCATGTGCCTCATTGATGAATTCACTGACATATTCTCCTTATACTGTCTGCTGCTGACTATTCATCTGTAAAAAACAAATGAGAGCAGCCTTTTGAAAATTGCTTCAGGTCTATTGGTGGAGAATGCCCTCTTCTCATTTCCCCCCCTCCTGACACATATTGCAAAGCCCTGAAGTACAACTACACTTTTTAGGTGTCTAGTGTTCCCATACATGCACACACAGACACATCTATACATGCGCGTCAATGTACAATCACCACGGCAGGAGGGACACTGAGGTTTGTGGTCCCAAGTGAAATGCCTCTCTGCTGGGTGTGAATCAGGCTGTGGCTAGGGGACAAGATGTTAAGGGAAGGAGGGATGGAGGATAGTGTCAGAGCAGATTAAAAATGCATGGCTTTGCTCTAGCTAGTGCAACAATGAGTTTCCTCATTCGTTGCCTGTCACCTCTGGGAACTCATGGGACAGAGTAGAGGGAGGAGAGGAATGAGGCAGAAAAAAAATGACACACCAGTGGGTCAGTGTAGAAGAAAAAAGGGAGAAGTAGAGGTGAGTCAAAAATGAACTGTGATTCACAGTAGGACATGGAAAAGGTGAGGAGAGATTAACATGAAACTTATGGTAGAGAAGGGCAACAAGGTATATCTTGCTTGGATGAAAAATGATGACCTCTGTAGGCCTCTTAATTTAACACAGACATCAACTTCTAATTGATAATATCACTACCCAGCTAATGATCAGGTTGAGAATTTTGCCATTCTTTCCATAATGAGCTTTTGTATATGAAGTATGGGGGAGTATATGGACAGAACATAGGCCCAACACTCAGTAAAAGCAAGCCATGAGGACATGACATACCATTCAGAAAAGCAGCCTTCACTACATGCACTCCAATGACTGGGTTAAACGCTACACATTTATGACAAATATGATCAGCATGGCATAAGGAAAACTCACTGTGATAGTGCCCCTTCAACTTGAACAGCGATGGGACATTCAGCACATTACACAACCAATGCTGAGAAGAGAAAGGGGTGACAAGTGACAATAGTCATCTGGGAGCATCTCCTCTGTGACCTTAACTAAAAGGAAATCTACCATTTTTGGCGTGATAAAAAAGATCCCCTCGACTGAGCAAAATACAGGAAAAAGAAAAGGAAAAAGGGGAGAGAACAAAGGAAGGATAGATGGCCGATGAGTTACACATGAGTGCATCCAAACAGCTTTTTAATTGTGTGTGGAGGAGAGCTGAGGCTACAGCTGTAAATAACCTGTGTAGTGCTGAACACTCAGAAATGTGTGTGGGTGTCTTGTGTGTGTGTATGACATATGTACATATTTGTGGTGTGTGTGTGTGTGTATTTGGGGAATAGAAATGACCTGGTAAGGTTGTAAGGTGGTAATGATGAGAAAAGAGAGCACATTAGGCAGGCAGGGCTTCATCCCGTTACTTTATGTCACCTTCACATACCTGACTCTGGCTGACAATGTGACATTGGTTGATGTTTGCAGGACTCGAGAGACTTAGACACAACACTTCTGACCTGGCTTGTCCACTTTGTTAATCACTTAAGACTCACTGAACCAATAATCCAATTACAGGCTGCTTGATATTTTACAACAAAATTAATATTTAAAACCATATATTATAATCAATAGAGCAGCAATGCTGCATAAAAATTAACGGCATAGATAGTGAAAGTGTTTTAAAGACGCCATTAACCATTAATGATGTACAATAGTTTGCATTTTATATCTTCAGGTATTTTTGGGAAAAAAATAAGTGTATTAAAAAGATCAAATGACGAATGCTTTTTTACAATGAGAAATGTAATGAAAATATTAAGAGACTGGTCTCTTATTAAATATGATGTATCTTATTTTTATTATTACTACTACTGGTACTACTAATAATAATAATAATTATTATTATTATTTTGTTATACATGTATGAAATAAAAAATAAAAACCCTCATATTTGATCTGAGTGGCCTCACATCCAAGAAAGATAATTAGAGGGCAAACATTTCACTCCTTACTTTCATTACCTGCAGTGCATTGTCATTCACAATCTCATTCATCATACATTTCCTGTCGCTTTCATCCTGCAAGTCACACAATGGCACATCAGAGAAATTCTAGGCTAATATGTATATGAGGGAGCCGTGGAAATTGGAATCTGACCAGTTCCATTGTCTCTAATGAACTGAGGTGACTTGCATCGCCAATCAAGCCTGTCTCCTGTAATAGGGTCCAATGACACCTGTAGGACATGGGGCTCAACAATGATCCAGAGGCACTTAAATTACACAAAATGGGCTGAAAAAAGAAAGAAAAAAGAAATTAATTAAAGAAAACATACCAACTAAAGCTATATATAGTATAAATTTATTTACCAAATAACCAAAATTACAGACTAAATAGAAAGGTTTTAAAGCTTACAAAGACATATTAAATAAAAAGTTCACCAAATGCAATATTTTTACTTTCCATGGCTGCTATGCACTTTAGTGGATTCTACACAGTAGCAAAGAGCAACTTGAGGGCATTCATTCCTCAGTGGGAATCAAATACTAAAAGCTTAAATGTGTTGCAGCCCTCTGAATATGGTGAGCTGCATGTACATCCTTGAAAAACTACCTTGGCCGACCAGCACAAAAAGATTAAAATAGGCTTTTCATTGTGGTGTATAAAGACAGAGTAAATGCCAGTTTATTTTGCCAATAAAATTTGAGGTGATAGTGTGATGCCCCTTGGCTGTGATGTGTTGTCTGGTGTTCCTTGCTAAGAAATATAGGCTGCCTACATAGACTGCAGTGACTAAAGGTGAGGAGAGAAAGAGTTTTACCACCCAGAAGTTTGCGTGTACTGCTCAACCTCATTGATTCTTTTCATTCTTGTTCCTTTCTGGCACAGACAATTGCTTTTCACAGTCTGTGTAGATGTATAATGTTTGTCAGCCCTGATGCTCTAGGACCGATTTTAACCTTGAACAGTGTGAATACAGAGACACTAGTAGGAAAAATACACATTAAATGCATCCAAAAACCATCTTGAAATCTAAAAGCATGAACTCACATGAAAGGTCACTGTGTCTTCTCTTGAACCTCGTATCTTTGCCTAAAAATTTTTCGTTTTTTTCATAATATTTTTCAAGTTGGCTTATTCAATCAATCAATCTTTATTTGTATGGCGCCAATCATAATCGCCGATTATCTCTAGGCGCTTCACAATTCAAGGCCGTGCAAAGCAACAACTAATCGTTGATGAAATCTATGTACTAGAAACATATTAACCTGTAAGCTATTGTTTAATTATAGTAATTTTGGCAATCTTTTTCAATATGAGCTGAAAGCATATTTCTGCATAGTATCTCACACATTTACAAATTGTGCAGTGAACATTTTTAGAATGTCTGAATGGAGTAAAGTAAGGAGAAGCAATAGTTGGCAATAGCAAGGAGAAGTAGATCAAAATGAAATACAATTTCACTTTCAAAAGTGCTTCTTCTCTCTCTTACAGGGTCTGGAGAAAACTGAGGACAGTGTGTGGTATAGTACTAGGAATCAGTTTTTAAAATCCAATATCAGATAAGTGAATCTACACTACAATCTGGTCCTACCCAATTGGGACTAAGGGTTCTTCTCTGGTGAAAAAGCACTTGCAGAGCACAGGGAAATGTTGGACTGAAGCACCTCCACAAAGTGACTATTCTGTCTCTGTTGTGAGCATTTCTAAAATACAGATATAACCTGAAAAAACTTCTCAAACAGTTTTGGCATTGCCAGGGTCACAATCCCCATCCCATCTGTCAGGTTGCCTGAAAAGTTGCTCCTTCCCAAAAGTTTATTTTCAAGTGAATACAACTATATAAGCATGTATGATGTAAATATGGGCACTAATTGAGACTGAAATGTGAAGGGGTAGAAAATGGATGGATGGATGCATGGATGGATGTGAAGCTACTATTGTTTTATTATTTGTCTAATTTTATGATTCTTTATTATTCTGTTTTCAACTCACATTTATCAGACTTTAATGAATCATTGTATATTATGTTGAAAAGCTCTCTTCATTTTTAAATTAAATAGTACTTTGTTATTCCAAATTGACTTCAATTTTTTGCTAAATAACAATGTGCTCAGCAGTTTGTTAGTATAAAAGATGGTCAGTATTTTCCTGTTATGACGAAACAGTTAATTCCTTACAAAGGCGTCATGTAGCTATTCAAGCATCTACCAGTACATTGAAGTGAGAAGAGTGAATGAGGAAAATTTTTTTCAATAATTCAAAAGCTTATAAACTGTAGTTGTGGTAACTGCTAGCATTGGTATTGTGTGAACTAATAAAAGTCTCATTATACATCCTTCCAATACTGTAACAGAACATCGTTCATAGACTAAAGCAATTCAGTGGAACCTTGTACAACGACTGTTTCTGACAATGACAAATTCGGATACCGACGAAAAAAACTGTCAAAAAATTAAACCTCATAACCACGAATTATCCGAACAACAACGCCCGGGTCACGTCTGCGTCACTTCCGGGTCTCGACGAGAATGACCCGGAAGTCAGAGCGCTAGCCACTAGCTGCTAGCTAGGGAAGCTAGTGGCTAGCTAGCACTAGCCAGCTGTGAAACAAGACTACCTCACCAATGGCATCTATGAATCAGCTCAACTCGTTAATTCAGAACCCGACAGTGTGGTCCTGTGTGTCCTACCCTCTGCCATCGTAAGCTAACGCCACTCCGGAACGGCTATGTTGTTAGCCATAGCCGTTGCCTGGGCAACCCCGTGTTGGTGTGTCGGGCTGCGGCGCATTGGGTCGCCGGCAGCGGTGCGTCCGCTCCAGGGCCGCCGGCAACGGCGCATCTGCTGTCGGGCCGTCGGCAGCGACGTGGTGGAGTTGTTTACAGTTATGGACGTGTGCAGTGTCCATGGACACACTACCAAGTCATAAGCCAAGGTAAGAATACATTCTAAATCATTTTTAGAACTAATTTCATTCATTCAGTTTCAGATAATTAACATAACTTCCTTTTCAAATAATAATAACGAATAAATGTGCAAGTAGGGGTGTGTAATACATACTGTATGGGCGTTTGTCGTGGGCCCAGAACAGATTAATTGGTTTTACATGTATTCCTATGGAAAAAGTCACTTCAGATAACGACTGATTCAGATACAGGCCATGACGCCAAAACGGATTATCGTCGGTATCCGAGGCACCACTGTACACACAATCACAACGACTGACTTTTGCACTTACTCAAACATAAATATATATTTTAACATTTGACCCCCTTGCAATAATGCAAGACTGCAGAAACGCATTTGCAACCAAAGACACAGTAACAATGCTATGGGAATACTGTCAAATATAGCATAATTGATATAAAATAATTCAGTCTTTATTTATTAAGAGAAGACAGCAAGCATGCAAGGAGGTACTGGCAGGAAAAAGAAAATGGAGTAGGCCTGAGGCAGGTGAAGAGAAGAGCTGAGGCTGAGAGAGAAAAAAAATTGTGGATGATTAATGATGCCAGCTTCAACTGGATCGAAAAATATGGGTGCTGTCCAGTTTGCATAGCAGAGAAAACCCAGAGGCAGAGATATATATGGCACTAATGTTGACCCTGAGGCAAGGGTCATAGCTAACAGCAAAGCAACAGTTTTCAGCAGCCCTGTTCCTCAGCCACTGTCAATGGCATCATTTCTCAAAGCACATCACCTATCAAGAACCGATGTCAGTCTTGCCAAACTAACACCAAACTGTCTTTGATGGATCTGGGCACATCAGCTTGCCATCGAAAGACACCATGACCACTATTCTTTTGAAATGAGATGATCAAAGATGATTTTCGTGTACACATCATATCTCAACGTAATTGCCATTTCACTTCTGAGACCGAGCATGCTTAGAAGCAGAGAGAATAAATCATTGGTGATCGAGGGGAACAATTCCATGAAAGCTGTAGCTTCCTAAGACTGGAGGTAAGGCAGTCAATCGATTGATCACTCCCTTTGAAGCTGATGGACTCTATTAATTATTAAATGGTGCCTTTTAAAGAGGTAAAGTGCCTTGAGTGTAGGCCACAAAGCCAGACCATAAAAGCTATGTATAGCATGTCTGCCTGGGAAGAATAATGAATGCCAAAATTAACAATATGCATTTTTAGAGTGCACAGAAAGGGGCCTTTTAACACAAGGGTCAATGCTTGTATCTACAAATGCTTCATTAGCCTCTAACCTCTCAGAGCACCAGTTCTACATTACATTAGCCAAGGGCATTGCTGATCTTTATTATAACAATAACCTTCGATGTTAAGAATTGCAGAGTCAAGGACTCATATAAAACATGTCACGGCAACCTATATTGGCCTGCCGAAGTTCTCCAATACCTCTGTATCTGAACATATAGCAGCCTGGAGGGGTTGTTTCAGAAAAGTACATTTTAAAATCCGGGGTGACCTGCCAGCTTGTCTCCTATCATACAGAGAGTAGGGTGCTGAGAAATTCAGTGTTCTCTTCCAGCTGATTCTAGTGATTTTCTCTTGTAAATTCATAACTTGTGATATCATAGCATGGAATAATGCTATCACTGGACAAGGTTATTCGGTTTGCAGGTAAAAGTTGCTCAAATTTTTATTTCATGACAGTGTAACTAGTGTAAACCTCATGGAATCTGATACTCTGGTTACGTTCACACTGCAAGCCTAAGTGCCCATTTCAGATTTATTGCCCAGATCTGATTTTTTTTGGTTCAAACTACTCTTTAAAAAGTGGTATATACAGCATCATTTTAGCATGAACTGTTCACATTCCTGAACTGACTCACATGAGCAAAAGAACAATAACAAGCACGTCACACAGAATACATGGATACAACTGAAGTTAGTTTTACAGTTTGTTTAAGTCGATAATGTTAATAATGGCTTATTGACTTACATTAGGTTAGGCAGATATTCACACATTTAACCTTCCGCAAGGAGCAAAGGATACCTCTGTCTGATCAAAGATACAACCAGAGTTTCATTAAAGCACTATGAATTATATTTCTCATGTGATACCGATGTAAGTGGCCAAAGATGGAAAAAAAATTTACGGTATCTGAAAATTAAAATGAACAGATTCCATATGATTTGTGCCATTCACATTGCAAAGGAAATGACAGAGTTGTGCCACATATAGGCAAAAAAAAAAAACAGATTTGAGCCACTTTTGCCTGCAGTCTGAACCCTGCCTTGGATTTTTGATTAGGGTCACATCAGTATATGGCCCTGAATGAGATACAGACCAGATTGTTGCTACTTAATCGTAATATAGCATATTGTATTGAAATTCATGCAAATTTTACACAACCCTAGGTGTATACCTGCAAAAAACAGGCATCTGTCTTTGTCTTCTCTGAATCTGAGTTGAGCAAGAAAACTGGCACTGTAAATGTAGTCCTCATCTTTCTGGCATCAACAGGTCCTACTTTGCAGAAACACATTCCTTGCCAGCCAGCACCAGACCATTTTGTTGAGATACAGTATATTATATTGTGTTTTGGTCCCTTTGCCTCCATTCTTCTTCACTTCCCATTCTTTCGATGTAGCTCCTTGTCATTGTGCTCTAGTTTGAATAAATTATTACTGTCATCTCTGTGAAATCACTTGCAGTTATCCTTGTGGTCTACAGGATAAGCAAATGTTGAACAAAGTCTTTCAGTTTACCAAGTACAACTATATAAGTCAGCCTGATACATGTAAACAAAGTTACGTGTTTAGTCATAATTGCTACACAAAAGCACGAAATGACAAGAAGAACCAGTTCTATTATAGTCTTTATTTTAGTCAGTCTTTAGAACACAGTGTGGAAGCTAAATACAGACATTCCGTGACCTCTTCTTCTTCTTCTCCTTTCGGCTGCTCCCCTCAGGGGGCGCCACAGCGAAATACCAATGATTCGCATGTTTGATCTGGCACAGGTTTTTTTACGTTGGCTGCCCTTCCTGACACAACCCTCACAACAAGGGACAAATTCCTTTGATCCTCCCAATATGCATACTTATGTATACATTATGTATCAAAGGATCAAAGGCAACAACAGTGCAGCGTTGCCATGGTAAAGCCTTTAAATCAACAAGCATTGTCTTTTATATCACAATGGTACCAGTGTAACAATAACAGTATAGTGCAGGGGTTGGCAGCTTTTGCAATGTAAAGAGTGATTGTTGGAGAAAAAAGTTTAAATCTTAAAATCTTTAAATCTTCTTAATGCCAGAAAAAAAATACTTGCCCCCTTTGTTCATTATCTTAATTTTTGTCTCAAATTTTGTTAATTATTATGTTGTTTGTTGATTAAATACTTACTTTCTTAGCTTATTATTTTACTTTAGTTTAATTATTTTTGTTCTTCTGTCAGTGTTATTTGGTTTATGAAATGCTGATTTTTAAAAAATTTTTTACATTTATTTTATTCGAGGATTAAGGGGTAGAAAATGGATGGATGGATTTTAGCTTACTTTATTATTTTTTTGCTCATCTTTCTCATTCAGTTCCTGTGAAGTTCTACCAATTTCTCTGATTGCTTTTTTCATTTTTATTCACTTTCTCGATTATTTTGTTTAGTTTTGTGTCATTTTTTGGTTTTATATTTTGCAAATTTTAATTGATTTAATGTTTGTCTGTCAATTTCGAATCCATTTTGTGGATTTTTGTTTTAAGTAATTTTGAATATTGAAATTAATTAATCTGACTTTAAATTATGGAGCAGCATTATCATCTATGAATTCAATGAAAACATTGTAGCCTTAGCACTGGAGATCACATTATTTTATTGAGACCTATTATTGAGACTATTTAGATGGTAATGGAATAAAATACAATAAAATAAAATCAAGCTAAAATTCTTCACTGTCATAAATACGAGACTTTTGTTTCCCATTACTACAGTACAGGCCAAAAGTTTGAACACACATTCTCATTCAATGCGTTTCCTTTATTTGGATTATTTACATTGTAGATTCTCATTGAAGGCATCAAAACTATGCATAAACACATATGGAATTATGTACTTAACAAAAAAGTGTGAAATAACTGAAAACATGTCTTATATTCTAGTTTCCTCAAAGTAGTCACCCTTTGCTTTTTTGATAGCGCTCGAAACCTTTGGTGTCTCTCAATGAGCTTCATGACATCATCACCTGACGTCATTTCAGGTGACGACCTCTTGAAACTCATCAAGAGAATGTCAAGAATGTGCAAAGCAGTAGCAAAGGGTGGCTACTTTGAAGAAACTAGATTATAAGACATGTTTTCAGTTACTTCATGCTTTTTTTAAGTACATACATAATTCCATATGTGTTCATTCATAGTTTTGATGCCTTCAGTGAGAATCTACAATGCAAACAGTCATGAAAATAAAGGAAACACATTGAATGAGAGGTTGTGTCCAAACTGTTGTCCTGTGCTCTATGGACTTCATCTATAATGTTCACTGAGTGGAAAATGGAACTGTTGCACAAAAGGTTTTTGACCTTGGCTTTAGGGTTAGTTTGAAATAGGGAGTGGGCAATATTCAGAGAGTAAATAAATGTGGTGTTGATCCTTTAGCCTGTCATCAATAACTGCTGGCATGGGTCTGTGGCCTTTGCTTCCCAAAAAGATTACACACACATGCATTCTGACGTCCCTGACTAACAATAGCACAATATTCAATAATCCTTCTCTGCATTGCTCTGTTGGACTTCTTTTCATATGCTACTGCTTTCCTTTTCTTCATCAACCTCCTCTTTCCTCATATATATTCTGTTTTCTGGCCATACCCAAGACACAAGAATAGAGGTCATTGTAGAAAATGAATGCCAGACAAAGTGAAGGGAGCATACATGAAGAAGCAAATGTAATTGCTCAACAACAAAACAGGGTCTGTGTTTGGCTTTGAAAGTGATGCGGCTTCTAAGAAATATACATAAGGCATTTTCCTCATACTTTCAACATACAGGAATAATGAATTCAACAAATATTTTTGGAGGCAGTAGTTTTCTCTAATCATTGCTTAACTTAGTCATCAGGGCTCATTTGATGCACACTTATTTGTCACACTAAATCCTGCAAATGGCAACACAGTTCAAACAAAGGGCCTGCAGGAAATAGAAAACTGTGTACTGTAAAGCAAATATATTCCTGGAGGTGATGGGCTAAGAATGCAGTGTCAAATAAAACCAAGAAATGACCCTTTAGAGAGGCTTCACACTGGTGTTACAGACATTTAAGCACAGATAGGTTTATAGAATCTGATCCTACAGTTTAATTCCATTCCTTGTACATCTAAAGGCCACCTTTCCCTGACTTCACAATCACAGAAACACGTACACATCTTTGCTCAGGCCACATCCCTAAACCTCAGGTCAACCCCTTGCTCAGTCGTTTTTATTCTATTAAGCTAATCAATATGACAATGCTAATACAAATAATAGAGGATTTGCTCTACACCAAATCCTGCCTGATAAATCCACTTCAATCACAGTGAAGTAAAAAAAGTCTGCAAAAAGTAAAAAAAAAAAAAAAAAGTATGCAAAGAATGTCAGGGGACATCTAAAACCAATTCAAAATACATAAAATGAATCTCTCAGAAATCAGAGGTTTTTGCAATATGTTAAACAGTGTGACTTTGAAAGCAGCAGGATACAGGTTGCAACCAGCTGCTGCAGACTGGCCATCTGTGGAAACTGACAAAACAAAACCTAACCTTAACAAAACCTGCTTCACTGACACCAGGTTTATTGGACATGCAACAGAGGAACTCCTCAGCCATTCTTATAAACAGAACCAATTAGAGAACCAATTATTCTGATTTGAAATAGCACTGAAAATTGATTTTACACATGATGTGAACCGACTGACATGCATGATGACTTACTGATGGATGAACCTTCTCACAGATGTGTGAATGAGTCTAAAAGCAGAACATTAACAATTCATATCTATAAGATACAGTATTAAGTATTTCAGTACTACATGTCTATACTGCAGTAAAAATGATACTCAAAATAAGGGGAATTTTACAGATACAGTACAAACAAATACAAACAAATAACATTATGTGTAAACTGAGATGGATTATTTTTCACTTTACTTGAGCAGTTACTATGCGCAGTGACCTATAACCAACTTGTAATGTGTTGTATGTGCATCAGAATTTCAACCGCTTACAATCACTTATACATTATACTAGTTAGTTGAACTGTCAAACTGAAACCATGGAGCTGAATGGCAGGTTGAGCTGTCAATTCATCGATTGCATATATTTGTGGACAAAGTCACCTACTCGTTTCTGAACAGCTGTTTTGAGACCAATCGGGTTGTCACTTCCTGGATGACATTTTGGAGCCGAACACAGGACGTGATCATATTTGGACAAAAGGCAGCAGAGCTACAGGAGCATTGTATGCCAGGAGTCTTATGCGTAAGCTAATGCCAAGTGATAGTTTACTAATGTGGCAAAACTTTATCGAGCATTGCCAAACAAAGTCATATTACAGTGTGGCTTTTCCACAACTGCAGTGGACTCTATCTCAAGTAAAAGTATGCTCTTTGAATAAATAGAAGATACGGAGGTTGACTCAACTGACGACTTGAGTAACCATAGTGACCTGTCAATCAAACCTCAGCACAGCAGAGAATGGTTGGATTATTTGCCATGATGACTCATGCCAAAAATTAATTCACATAGCATTTTCAGAGAAAAGTCCAGTGTAAATGTTTGTGAGTCGGGGTATCTTGGAGCCCAGTGAAAGGTGCTCCAGTGGCCGGCAGTGGTATTACAACTTCAAATTAATATGCATCCACCTCACTGCACAGCCATGGTCATTGCCCACTGTGTCAAAATGCATAAACAGTGAATTTATATAGTTTTACTCTTAAATATTGATCAAATATATTGTGATATACATTTTTCTCCACTGAAGGTCAGATTTTTCAAAGTAAAAACTTTATGAAACTATTATTTCATTATTTATTCACTACAAATATCCCAGAGCTTTACCAAACATGCTGCCTCCACAACAGTCTGTTCTGTTAATTGAACATGGGACAATGAGCAGCTTGAAAGAAAAGATAAGATAATAAGAGAAGTGTCTGTGTGTGCAATTACAGATTTAATTAAAGCCAAGGAGGACACCAGAGCCAAAAGGCTATCGGCTAATAAATGTAAAGGTTATCATCCTGTTGGACGAGCAACAAGAAAAAACATAATCATTGCTTTGGAAAAACTGACTCACATATGCCAGTACGTATTTGCTACTGAATTTGCTTCTAAATCAGCCTCAGCGGTGCAGAAGTTAAGATGGTGTTTGGACTTAAAGCATAACAAAGTAATAGAAATGTTTCTTTCCTTATCCAGATGCTTTGTGTTATTGAAACACAGCTAACTCACTGACATAGTTTTTAAACTTAAATGGAAAGGAAGCATCATTTGTGAGAATCCATTAGTTCCAGCAATATTTCTACAGTAAATGTGAGGAAATATTTCATGGTGACATTCCTGCTGTTAACTTGAAGATAAAAGCTCTATAAGTCATACACAATAAAAAACGATGCTTCCCTTCACTCTATTCACTTTAATGCCACTGTCATACTTTTTGCAGTATACACAACTTAGAGCTGTAATTTGAGCTACTTGATAGGGTGATAAAGCTGATAGCTACCCTGTTCTTTCCAAGTACTGCCTTAATATTAAGGCAGGTGTAATACATTACTAGAATCATGAATGTAAAATGAAAATACTGAAACAACAGTGTTTTAGTACAATGTTCTATAATGCTGTACAGCTGTGGTACAATAAGCATACCCCATTTTTAAGGCTAGATGAGGTTATAGCCGCAAAGAGGTTTCACTATTTGGCAAAACTGATACTTTTAAATCTCAGACCTTGGAATTTACTTAGACAACTTTGTTTTTTACCTTTAATCACTTGTTGTTGTGGTTGTTTACTACTGAGTGCAATTTGTCATTTGCAAAATGGATGAAGGACAACGTAAAGGAGGGCTAAGACTTTGCAGTAAAGGTAAATGTGTGCTCACTATATGGCATGCAATTCATCGCTGTCCTTGTTTTCTAATGTGTTAAAACAGTTTATTAATGATTGATGTAGTGTCAAACAATTTACAAATTCTTTGACGAATTTAGATATGTATCCATTGCAATACAGTGGTGCCTCGGATACCGATGATAATCCGTTCCGGCGTGACGGCCTGTATCCAAATCAGTCGTTATCTGAAGTGACTTTTCCCATAGGAATACATGTAAAACCAATGAATCCGTTCTGGACCCACGACAAACTCCCATATAAAGTATGTATTACACAC
>JAQQAE010008931.1:0-14902 GCA_029823295.1 Pseudamia nigra
GATTATAAGGCGCAGTGTCATATTTGGACAAAATTGACGGCGTTTAGATGCGCCTTATAGTCCGGAAAATACGGTACTTGTTTTCGATAAGGAAAAAAAAGCTGCATGTTGAAAGTTGCCATGATTAGTGAGGACGTAAAGATCTACATCCGTCAGTGTTTGGAATAAATCATGCTATTGCTTTCAGTAGAAGGCGCTGATCCTTTTTTCAAAAAAATACACTAAATGTGGTTGAAGTGATTTTCTTGAACCTTGCTGGTTATTGATCACTGTCAGATCTCAAACCAATCAGCCTTTGGGATGGGTGGAGCTGCTGCTTGTAACAGTAAAATCTGCAAGAGCTTGACAGTGGCTGAAGCAGTTTACTTGAACAGCGCCGTGCTAATTGATCACTTGAAGACCTCCATCCTGACAACTTTTGGGACAGGGGTCTGAAGTGATTTTTTTTTTTTTTTTAAACTTGGCCACCATGGAATCTCTAACCTGTTAAGCAGCACATTTTAAAGAGATCCACTATAGCCTTTTTTAAACTGTGCAATATTCAGATTTAGAAGGATCTGCTTGTAGAAATGTAATATAATATTCAGGATTTTCAATAATGTACAATCTTATAAAAATAGGAACCCTGGTGTTTTTGGTTCGTCACCACACAGGGGCTTCAGCCCTCCCACCTCTATGGTGACTGTTTAACAAATGTCGAGTATGTGAGAGGGAAAAAAAATGTGCCTATTTTATTTTCTGTATTATTTGTGCAGGTTCTGTTTCATCACAGTTTTACGAAATGTGTTTGTGACATCACAATGGACATCACATTTGGGTTAAATTCAACACACACTGTGTCAGTGTTTGCTGCTGATGTACCTGAAGTGTGGACTCGTCCTTTATAGAAGAATTCCGTGACTTTTTTGATGGCTTGTGGATTGTAGATGATGTTCAGTGGACTTGTGTTCACTTCCAGTCGTCTCTCAAACTTAGACCTGACAGGGTTTCTCTCATAAATCATTTCAAACACAGGCGATGAAGAGCATTCTGCACTGCAACCTGACAACACAAAAACAACACACTGTTCAGTGACATCATAAAGGCTGAGTGCTCCTGATAGACTACTTCAGTCCTGTGTGAGTACTATGATCATACTGCTGGTTGGACTAAAAACCTCCAACGGCAACATGTTTAACATAGAGTTATAACACAAGTAAGTCTTGAAAGCAGTCTCACTCAGGGTAATTCATTAAGAGATAAGTTAAGACACTCTATTGTCCCCATAGGAAAATTCTTTGTCAGTGAATGTACAGATATGTCAATTGCCATAACTATACAACCATAAATATACATACACAAGGACACTGACAGAGAAACTTGACACTTAACACACCATTTCAACACACGGCATCAATGCAGTGTCTTCTAATGCACCAGGCCATTAAGATACAGGGGGATAAACAATGCACAGATAGTCCCGCTGAAATAAAATCATTTATAAGTAAAAGTTATACTTCCTGTTCAGATCTGCTGGGCAGAGAGCTGGCAGAATTTAAGACCTAACCCTTTGTTTCAGGTGTTTGTGTAAATAGATGATTGCTTGTGTGATAAATTACTGTTTTGTCCTATTTTTTTGAAGGGGCTGGGTAATGAAATCTATCAACTGATGGTAGTACTGTAGTTCAAAAGCAGGAAAAAGTTGATGTCTGAGTCAGCTAAAATTGTGTTGGCTTTACTGAGGGATCTCTCATTGTAAGAATTACAATATCACCTTTTAAGCTTTTTAAAGCCCCTCAACAGGGATGGCTTACATCAAAGGTGAGTCTTAGATTACCATATTTTCCGGATTACACGTCGCGTTTTTTGCATAGTCTAGCTAGGGAGCGACAAATATACTGGAGTAATGAATATATTAAAATATTTCGAGTATTGGGTGTTTGTCACACTGACAGCCGCTAGACGTCACTCTAGGCTTCTGTACCTGCAACTGCCGCATCTGTATTACCGGTACCAACCATACCTGCCATCAGCTTTACACTGAACGTGTCGGTGCCCTCACTTAGCGCGTCCCCACCCGGCCGCGCGCCCTTGAAGCGCCTCCCCACCCGGCCGCGCGCCCTTGAAGCGCCTCCCCACCCGGCCGCGCACCCTTGAAGCGTGTTTACCGAACAAATGTGACCTGCTCACTAATACACGTTTTTTTCTTTCTTCATTATGCATTTTTTTTTTGGTTCATGTGACTAACATTCCGGAGCGACATATTGTCCAGAAAATACGATAATCACATGAACTGTAATGGCAACAGATAAACCCTGTTCTAGAGATGTGTGGATCTTTGGCCAAAGGAATGGAAGATTCCACTCTCAACCTGTTTTTAGAGCTACTGTGCAACCCTTCCACGAACACCACAGAGGTTATTTCTGACAGACATAGGTGACAATACCTGAGCTGCTGCTGGACTGTCCAGACGACTGGTTAATGGTCACAACTACTTTGTCCTACAACACACAAAGGACATTTGAATGACTCCAGACAGGGTAATCATCCAGTACAGTATTTGAAGTACTGTATCATATAGTCTGTAGTTCTTCTTTACGTTTGATTTTCTTTCACATTATGATGTGTCCCCTGACACTCACCGTTTTGGGAGAAACCAAGACAGGAAAGATTGTGCCCTGAGTGGTTAAGTCTCTCAGGAACAAACCACCGAGTTTGACTGACAGCAGGGAGGACTCAGAGCGAGGGAGCGATTCCACGATCACCTTCACCCCTGTGGACAATGACCCACAACCTGGATTATTTCCTATTTACTGTAATCATTATTTTTCAGGAAATACAATAAAACAAGCTAGAAAAGAAAAGAATAAGTAAGATGTACTGTTGGCTACTTATGTATGCATTTACTGTGTCAGGTATTTACCTTCTAATTTTGACTTATTACATACATTTCAGTGTATTATTAGTCACATATCACCAAGCTGTGGCTTAACTACTACATTATTTTTTAACAAAGTGTTTCTATGCATTTCTGTGATGTTACCTATATTAATTCTGCAGTACTACACAGTTCCAAAAAAACACTGTACTGAGACATTTGTGTAGCTTCTTTACCTGAGAATTCCAGTTGGATGACCCCACTCTCGTGCAGTGTCTCCCCCCTCCTGTCCTGGTGAAACAGGGTCACCGCACCCTTTTCCAATAAAAACTCCAGCCGAGCAAACAGGTGGTCTCGTCTGGTGAATGTGTTCAGAGTGTGAGAGTCTTCCAGCGGGTCGAACAAGTCTTCTGTCTCTGCTGGACGGGACAAATCGGACTTTCTGTGAGTGCAACAGTCACCTACCTGGATGTTGTGTGTCACACCCTGCACCAGTTGAAAACAACTACTGCTGAAATTTTAAATCAGATTTAACATGAGATGAGCGTCAAGACTAGAAGCTAGTACCACACACAGGTGAGCATCTCACCCAAAATATCCCAAGAGGACGGACTTGACAGGAGCTCCTCAGGGCCCCTGTCTGGGTCCTGGGAATCGCCATACCAGCCTCCCCATCCTGGAAACCAAGACTGCAGGTACTGAATCATCCCAGAGCTGCCGCTCTTAGGGATAGATGTGGTGGGTGAGCAGGGCTGGGGGTCATCACTGGGCTCTCGCATATTCTGGACAACAAAGAAGACAGAAATGACATGCTAGATTTACCAAAATGTTAGAAGGAGTTGAAAGATGAAGTATTTGTACAATTAAAGGAACTATTAGTAATATTTCTACTGAGATAAATTAATTAAACTTACCTCTGCAAGCTCTTCCTGTTTTCGAAACCAGTCATGGACAATTTCTCGGAGACTCTGTAACTCCTCTATGGTCTGCTCCTCTTCCACTCGTTCCAGCTCACACTGTAGCAAAGCAAAGGACACTGAGGGTGTGCTCCACTGGAGGATCAGCAATGAAAAATGACAGAGCTTCATGTCAATGTGGGATATTATGTCCTGCTTACAGTGCTGTGGAAAAAGCATTTGTCGAATGTCCTGATACAAAGTTAATCTAACATGAAAGCAGTTTTTCAGTGCAAGTCTTACAGAATTCATATTATCACCATATAACAAAGGTCATGTTCTCCATTCCTCCAGTTAGGTGCCAGCAAACCTCCTACATTTGCATGTTTAAATTGCAGCCTTTGTTGATTATGCCATTGCACAGATTTAAACCCTCCATGTCACATGACTATAGTGCCAAATTTAGGTTCCTTCTAAGCTGGCTCTGGTGCAGTACCTCCTCCTGAGGGCACAAAGGGACTCCTTTAAGCCTCCTGAAGTACAGGCTGGTGTATGTCTGGGCATCACGTGCCCTGTGCAGAGCAAATTCCCAGCTGCCCCGCCGTCGCTGCTCCCTGATCTCACTGAGATTCGCTTGAATTGCAAAGGCCCACCACCGTCTGCAACTGGAAAACAATATCAAACATTAAGGTGCATGAGGTTCATAAACTACGATCAATTGGGTAGTCGACCCACTAGAACACTGCAATTTCAGTAGCAACTTCCTGTCACCATGTAGATTAGTTGTGCCCCCGGTATTTAATTGCTAAGTCGAGGTCTTATATTGTTACTTCACCTCATTTTCACGTCCCTTAGTTGTTTCTTCTTCTTTGTTTGGTGACAACAGCCTTGAATAACTTCGTAAAATTCCAACACTTCAAACTAGTGCTTTCACATTGTAGACAAATCAAACCATGGTTCAGTTTCTTCTTGACTACTTTGTTTGGCTGGACCAAGGCCTGGTTGTTTGGCTTTATTGTCTAGGAGGCTTCACACCCATGAATTTGGTTGAAATCAAAATGGAAAGTTCAAAAAGCGAATACCGTGATTGTGAAAGTGCCCTAAGCAGAAATTCAGAGAGAAAAGGAAATGTCTCAGTCTCCCCTGGAGGCTGACAAGAGTAAAAACACTGCGACATGTGAACTCACTTCCCAGACACCGGGACTCTAGGCCTCCACCTTCGGTAAAGCATCTCCCTCTCACGGCGATCCAGCTCTTTGAGGAACACCATGATCTGCTGGTACTGAACCTAGAAGACAAATCCAACGAATATACCTGCACCATCACCACTGTTTAAACTCCTACATTCCTTGTGCCTTTTGATGTTTTATGTATAATTTTGAATGTGTTGATGTGAATGGAATAACAATTGCCATAGGTGTGTATTTTGGACTGAAGTTTAAAATTTCAGGATTTTTAATACACTGTGTAATAAAAACAGTCACACCTTTGGTCCATTGCAGTATGAAAGTGCCAATGTTTGCCACTCCCAGGCTCTGATGGGATGGAAAATTATTGATTTTTTGTGGGGGTTTTTGGTCTCATTTTGAAGTCAAGTTCTAGTCACAAATACTTGCATTTGAGGGGTTCAGCTTCAGAAATGCAATATATACTATGTATGGTGAGAACTGAAGTTAATAATGTTATCCTTAAAAAATGTAATTATGTATTATTAGATAAAATTTCTATGGCTTTACTGAAGCATCTATCTTTATTGGAGCATTTTTGTGTCTTAAGAGTTAAAAGTGTGACACTAGTTCTAGGGACATAAGCGATACAGTTTTTGAAGTGCCTAGAGAAAATGGTCAATTATGAGTGGCGCTATACAAATGACACTGAATTGAATTGAATACATAACCCATCACGTAAAACCAAGCACCAGCGGTGGTTTAATCCAAAGTTAAAGAGTCAGTGTGACAGGTTTTTTGGTGTAACTTGACAAAAAAATCAGAAATACCTTGTAGTAAAAAGAACTCTTGATCTTGTCTGTGGAACGTGGACTATCAATCTTAATCTTTACTTGCCCAGTTCCAATTACATCATGGTCTTGTGAATGTATGGTGTTTAGCAGAGCTACGGATGTCGTTACAAACCTGTGACAGGCGTAAGGACATGGGCTCCAATTGAATCTGGCCTTCGATTCGTGGTGTGTGTCGGGACCTCAGAGGCTCTTTGGAAGTGTTTCTTTGAAGCAGGGCAGAAGCACACACCGGTTCAAAGATGTACTGATGTTCACGACTCTGCATGCACTGGGTCATAGCATCCTGTACATTCAACAAAACACAAAGACCGACACAGTAAGCCTTTGATGCTGTTCAGAAGAGAGTGCTCTCACTGTGAATAAATTGCCCTGGATGCTGACTGTGTGGACTGTGAGTCTGACCTGGATCTGGTTTGCAGGGAGTTTTCCCAGCATGACACACTGCGTGTCCCAGTAGACGCTAAACTCCTCAATCTCCAGCTGCTTCTGTCGGAGGAGTTTCTGAATCTGCAGATCATCAAACAGACTCGTTTCAGTGCAACACTCCAGAAATAGCACTGAAATCCACTTATTCATAAGTGGATTGTTTTAAAAACTGGAATCAACATTTGCAGAAAATGCTCACCGCATCTTTGGAAGGGTTCTGAGCAGAAACGTTGTTGATGCAGACCCCAAAGGAGAAAGGCTTATCTGGGTTGGAGAAGTCATCCTCAAACCTCAAGTGCACATCTTGAATCTTCAGCTGCAGAAACGAATCAGAGTCAGGATTCAAACGAAGGGCCAGATTTACTAAAGTAGCTCAAATGAGTAGAAGAGTGCTGTTTATGTAAATTATCACTATAATCATGATCACAGACACGGCAAGTTCATCCCAGTAATGACCTGCCCTCTGTAAAGACCAGAGTAAATGAACAGATACACCTGATGAGGCTCAAACAGAAACTCTGGAGGAAAATCACTTTCCTGCAGTAGGACAGGAGGTGACAGTCCATGAATGCTAACTAGTACCATACCTAAACTGTTTGTAAAAGAATAAACTGAAAGTTCTTGGTCCAAAGGGAGGTGAATAAACTTCATTTATAATTAACACTCTTTTCATTAGTGTTGAATGAGTATAAACAGTGGAATCACATTGTGTCTCTGTCTTTCCCTCCCTGTGTATGTAAACAATATCAATAAGTGATAAAAGATAAGTTCAACAAACCACAGTTCATTTAATTCTGACTTTAATCTACCTGCCATACTGTTCTGCCCCCCCTCTATGGACCTCACCCCACGTCAGTGAGCAGGACGTCCAGAAGGACAGCTTACCTCAATGTTCTCCACAATCCTGGTGACCAGTGAGGCGGTGACAGAGTACCAGTAGGACTCTCCTCTCTGTTCACACTCACTCTGGTCAAAACACAAAACACATTTTACATTATTTACAACACATCACTTAAAAACACGGGAATGTCCATCCATCCATCCATCCATTTTCTACCCCTTAATCCTCACAAGGGTTGGGAGGATACTGGAGCCTATCCCAGCTGACTTGGGGCAAAGGCAGGGTACACCCTGGATGAGTTGCCAGTTCATCGTAGGGCTGACACAAAGAGACAGACAAACATTCATGCTCACATTCTAAATTGTCCTATGTCCTATTGTCCCAGAGAGAACCCACGCAAAGAGAACACAGGGAGAACATGCAAACTCCACACAGAAGGGCCCCGCCACCCGGTGTTGAACCCAGGACCTTCTAGCTGCGAGGCACGAGTGCTATCCACTGCACCCACGTGTCACCCTATCAATCCACTGACCCTGAATTTGTCCTCCAGTGCCTTCAGGAGGCGTTTCTTTCCTTCCCGCTCTTCCTCCTGCTCCTTCTGGGCATCGTACTCCTGTAGCTGAGCTGGACCAATGATGAGGTTGAGCTGGGACATGGAGATGACCCACGGGTCACTATGGGGTCGGTAGAAAGGGATCTGGAGGGTGATCTTTCCAATGAAGCCTGGTCAAAACAAAAGATATGCACACTATATTAAACCAGTCAGACCTGAAGTTTGAAACAAAAAAACATAAAAACTCAATGTTGATTGAAAACAGTCGTGAGGTTTTGTACATCTATGTGTGGAGAATGCAGAGATTCATAGATGAGACCAATCCACCTGGAACTTTCAAAGTTGAAAACTTTCCATGGGAATTAATGAGAATTTATGGGGATAAATGGGAAATTGTGGGTCATTGCGTAGAAATTATGTGAGGTCACCAATCAGAGACATTCACCTGCTTTGACCTCAAAGGGCAGGTCAAATTCTCGGAGGGCATCTTTCCTGAGAGGGAGGTTCTCCAGCTCCACCGCACCTGGATGACAGGAAGCACCCGGTTATCCAGCTGTCCAATCACAAGGCAGCATGCAGCGGAACGTTTGGACTTGTAATGAGACACTGATTATAATATTATATTATAAGGTGTCTGAAGTGTCTGATTATAAAAAGGGGCCACATTACTTTTTAACTGAATGGAACAATAACAATAAAAAGTGATTTTTATCACTACTTTAAAAACACACAAATGTCACACCTGTATTACGAAGCAAACTTAAGGGACAATTAAGTTTTGCATATTTGCTCTTACCTTTTTAACATTATAGTTCAAGATAAAATCATAAAAATGTCACATGTAGAAGGAGTTCTCAGCTATAAAAAGAAGTTACGTTAAGAGGCTAAGTATCAACTACAGAAAGGCTGGACATAAGTATGTAGAAATACCTTTAAGAAGAGCAATGGAGAGCTGATCTGTGTTCAGATTGCTGACGTATTTTCCCAGGTATGTGTTCAGCACCCAGGCCACCAGGCCCTCCAACATCCTGCAGGCTGAGAGATGAGGACGAGCCTCACAACGTGTGGGACCAAGGGATGCAAACGCAGCCGCTTCGCAGCTGTAGCCTCAGACAACAACTACACACAACACACACAAGAGACAAAAATAAGCATCAAACCACAATGTCATTGCAGTCTGTTAACAGAGACGGGCAGTATCTGAATTACAGGTATTTAAAATATGAATTACCTTGATTTCTTACAACTTTACATTCCCTAATTTATGCTACACAATGCAAACCAATTCTGTGTTAGTCATTTCAAAATACAAATGACATGTACTATAACTACATTAATGTTCTAATACCAGCCTCTTTCTAGTTCAGTGGAAGACATTGTACAATGAAGTATTTCTAATGTGAAGCCGCACCGTCTCCTGCTGCTGAGTCGTGAAAACAGTACAGACTAAAACAGATTCAAATCTTCTGACGTCTAACCATCAGCTTATTCTACACATATGCATGTCCACCATTGACATGGTAAGAGTAGATAATTCATAAACCATTCTTACATCACTCACCACATGAAAAAAACATACTGTAAAAGACCACTTCATTATCTATTAGATTTTATTACCATAAGGAAGGAAGCACAAAGGACAAAAACGTGATTATACTACAAGTTGATGATAATGGTTGACAGTACACGTCACTGAAGTTATTTCCATTCTATTTTTCTCACGAAACAACAAAAAAGGTCAAATGAGATGATTTTTGTTTATTTTTAAGCCATAAGGCTAAGGATACAGTGGAATATTAGAGATATAACAAATGTTTAAGGATGCCCCAATCTATACAGTCTGGGCTGATACCAACACGGGAATTTAAAGTGATGATGTAGCCTAAAGTCAAATGTCAGTGCCTACAGTATACAACTGTTTGTTTTATCTTTGTTATTTGATATTCCCTGTTTTAGTCCTTCTTCCCATTTGGATGAACATGCATTCAATCATACAGCAAAATACCAGCAATCCTATAACTTTAACATAATAAAAGAGATAAATATCGACCACTGCAGAAGGTGAAATGTCCCTTTATATGCAGATACAGTATATTGGTGCATCCCTATGAATGTCATATCTGTAATATCTAATACCAGCATAAGTTCTAGTTTTATCCTATTTATTGTCTTATTACCCCTCCTTGAATCACCACTGTATCATGGTGAGGGGTTTGCATGCCTGAATGATCCTATAGGAGCTATGTTGTCGGGGGCAATTCACACCTGGTCTCCCAAGGAAAATTGGTCCTAGGTTTCAGGTCAGACTACTACAGTAGGTGTCTTTGCTGGCCTGGGAATGCCTAGGGAAAAATCAATCAGAGCCATTTCACAAATACTGGCCCATAGCCAGTACAACCACTTGGAATGTCCTGAAGAAAAAACAAACCACTGGTGTACTGAGCAACAGACCAGTAGACCACGGAAATCATCTGTAGCTGATGACAGAAACATTGTGAGAACTGTGAATAAAAACCCTAAAACAACTGTCAGAGACATCACCCACAACCTCCAGAGGACGGGAGTGAAGGTATCACAATCCACCGTTCACAGAAGACTTCACGAACAAAAGTACAGAGGCTACACCAGAAGATGCAAACCACTTATTATCAATAAGAACGGGAAGGACAGATTGGAATTTGCCAAAAAGTTCAGAGACAAGCCTGAAAAGTTCTGGGACAAAGTTTTATGTAAAATGAGACAAAAATTTACCTTTATTAAAGTGATGGAAAGACTAAAGTGTGGAGAAAGAAATTATCTGCTCATGATCCCAAACACACAAGTACATCTGTGAAACACAGAGCAGGTCACGTCATCACTTGGGCTTCTTCTGGGACGGAGTCATTGATCTTCACTGATGATGTAACACATGATTGCAGCAGCAAAATGAACTCATAAATCTACAGAAACATATTGTCTGCAAATTTAAAGAGAGATGCAACCCAACTGATCGGGAGATCCTTCATCATGCACCAAGACAACGACCCAAAACACACTGCCATGACAACCAAGGAGTTCATCAGAGGAAATAAGTGGACAAGTCAGTCTTCAGACTTAAACCCTATTGAACATGCATTTTACGTGCTAAAGGGAGACTGAAGGGAGAAACCACCCAAAACAAACAACAACTGAAAGAGACTAAGGTGAAAAAAGCATCACAAATGAAGACTGTAAAAGTTTGGTGATGTCAATGGGTTGCAGGCTTCATGCAGTCACTCCAAGTAAAGGATTTACAACTAAATATTAAGTATTATTCACTTTAACGTATTTTGTTCCTATACTTTTGCTCACCTAAAATTTTGGTGTTTTCATTACAAATGATGCCATCTTGTAAGTTTTTTAACTGATTTTGATGTAAATACCTGGAAATAAAAGCTGAAATACATACTGATCTTTTGTCTCATATTCATCACTTGATGACAAATCCTAATGTTTTTAGTGTTCAGCAAAACTAAAGGAATTGGCCTCACTATTCCAATAGTTTCAGAGGACAATGTATAATAAAGGAGACATCTAGACATTTTGATTGATAACGTTTTGTGCTAAACTTTATGTTGGATGAAACCAAAACAATTTCATTCTCAGTCATTGAGACGACAGACACTTTTATATATAAAACTTCTTCAGACAGCTTGGAAGGCATTTATTCCTGGTGCCACAAACAAACTCGTACTGCTCCAATGAGGTTCATGAAGTAGAATTCTCATGGCATCATTACAAGCTACTTGTAGTTTTTGCAGGCCTGCTCATTTATAATTTAACTACAAGTGTGCAGTGTATAGTGCTGCACAATAACAAGGCCATCTTCACTTTAGCTGCACACATACCAAATGTGCATGGGAGCGTATTAGCTTGTGCATACATCCAGCGACATTACCTATGAATATCATCATCTGTCATTTCCTCTGTTATATAATGTCCAAGATATTTTACTGGATTACAGGTGTGGAGATTATTACCAGACAACATAAAATGAGGAAATTTCAGACCTTTAACCTCTTTGGTCCTACAAATCATGATGACACCATTACTGGCATTGAATTTAATATCATATTCAGAAAACATAGCGAAGGGCTGTTGAAGTCCAGCTCTATATGGATCAAGACCCACGAAATCATCTGCACACATTAGATGATTCATAGGAGGCTCTCCAATCATACACCCACTATGGAAAGTTTCAAGCTGCTCAGACAGATCAATGTAAAGATTAAAGAGAAGTGGGGACAGGATTCCTCCATGTCTGACACCATTACTGACTCCAAACAGGAATGAGAAACAGCTGTCCCACTTCACTCTCATAGACTTTAACTTCCATAATATATAAGATAAGATAAGATAGGATAAGACATTATTTATCTCACACTGGGGAAATTTCTTTGTAACAGCAAAATACAGCATTGGTACAGAGAAAAAATAATAGTGCACACTGCCTGGCCAAAAAAAAGAAAGTCGCCACATGGATTTAACTAAACAAATAGGTACAAGCCTTCTATTGGATAATTACTGCATGGGCGATTATCTTTCAGCTGGCAACAAGTTATTTAATCCCAACTGGTGCAATGAGTTGCTTCTCATTTCTTAAAGAACCATGTCAAAAGACACATCCCGTGGTCATGTAAAGATGTTAGTCTGTTTGAGAAGGGTCAAATCATTGACATGCATCAAGCAGAGAAAACAGCTAAGGAGATTGCAGAAACTACTAAAATTGGGTTAAGAACTGTCCAACACATTATTAGAAACTGGAAGGATAGTGGGGACCCATTGTTTTTGAGGGAGAAATATGGCCGGAAAAAAAAATCCTGAATGATCGTGATCGGCGATTACGTAAGCTTTGGTGAAATCAAAAAACAAAAAAAAAAACAGTAGAACTCAGGGCCATGTTTACTAGTAAAAGTAAGAGCATTTCCACACGCACAATGTGAAGGGAACCCAAGGGATTGGGACTGAACAGCTGTGTAGCCTCAAGAAATCCACTAATCAGTGAGGCTAAATGGAAAAAGGCTTCAATTTGCTAGAGAGCATAAAGATTGGATTCTGGAGCAATGGAAGAAGGTCATGTGGTCTGATGAGTCCAGATTTATCCTGTTCAAGAGTGATGGGTGCATCAGGGCAAGAAGACAGGCAGATGAAGTGATGCACCCATCATGCCTAGTGCCTATTGTACAAGCCTGTGGGGGCAGTGCTACTGTATGATGTGGGGTTGCTGCAGTTGGTCAGGTCTTGGTTCAGCAACAGTATGTGCTCAAAGAATGAGGTCAGCTGACGACCTGAATACACTGAATGACCAGGTTATTCCATCAATGGATTTTTTTCTTCCCTGATGGCACAGGCATATTCCAAGATGACAATGCCAGGATTCATCGGGCTCAAATTGTGAAAGAGTGGCTCAGGGAGCATGAGACATCATTTTCACATGGATTGGCCACCACAGAGTCCAGACCTTACCCCCATTGAGAATCTTTGGGATGTGCTGGAGAAGGCTTTGCACAGCAGTCAGACTCTACCATGATCAGTGCAAGATCTTGGTGAAAAATAATGCAACACTGGATGGAAATAAATCTTCTGACATTGCAGAAGCTTATTGAAACAATGCCACGTCGAATGCGTGCTGTAATCAAAGCTGAAGGCGTCCAACAAAATATTAGCGTGTCTGACTTTTTTGCCAGGCAGTGTATTTACAATTGCACAGCTCAACTGAGCTTCTGTGATGGTTGGACTCACTGGATGTTGCCTAATGTATGGCTAAAGGTATAATCACTATTTGCAATTAGAGTTTAAAGTAGAAATAAAATGCATCAGTCTAGAGTCTGATACAAGTAAAACATGGGACAGAAAAAATGGACGCTTGTACAGGATGGTAGCCTCACTCCTACACTCAATGTGACTACACACGGGTTAATTAATGAGCTCTAACTCCACTGTGGGTTCTAGAATTAACTAAAATACAAGCAGCTGATGTTTCTTCCACAGACTGTCTGCATTGATCCACCTTGGCGCAGTGACAGCAACTTAGCGTCTAAAGTTAGCCTTTAGCGACACAGCACCACCTCACACTTCTGTCCACAGCTGACTATGAACTGACGGGAACAAAACCATGGACAGTGTTACCGACTCGACTTGAAACAACCGAAGTGTCTCCTTACCGTCTTATGGCCCGAGCAGAGCAGAGCCCATGTTGGTGCCAGCTCGGTGCCACGGTCAGTCGGTGGACATGTCCCGTCAAAGCACTCCGGACGTTAGCCCGACTGGAACCACATACCGTCAACTGTCAGAGCGCTTCCGCAGAGATCTGATCTAAAAACTAGGACAGAGTGGAGAAATATGGACGAGGAGACAGTGGTGACGGACAGGACAAGGTTGTGCTCCTAGTTAGCTCTCCACTTAGCCGACATTAGCATGGTAAGGTCCAGCGCTCGCAGCTCACAGAAGGACAACTGGCTGTAAAACAGACGCCAAAGTCAAACAGCCGCGGACGTTTCCGAAAACACGACGAATTCATCCAGAAGATCAGAATTTCAAGAGTTCGGAGTTACATGTCTGCGCTTCGTAAATACACACACTTCCTCCAGGGTTGGAAGTCAAACACACATTTCCTGTCACGTGACGAAAACAAACCATTCTTCTAATGGTGCGTTCGCAGACATCGGGAAAATGTAACGAAGTCCCGAGCTTCTGTCAGCTGATAAGTAGCTGGTGGTTTTGGAAACACATGTACAAGCTGAGAGGACTGTTGAACAGCAACAGAATATACGTGACTTTACTTTTCTTCACACATTGCACATGAAATAACAAAAACATTAGTAGAAAACTGAAATGTAGTGTCATTAAAACTGTAAGAAAGTTTGTCCATCCATCCATCCATCCATCATCTTCCATTTATCCTGGTCAGTGTCGTGGGGGCCGCAGCCTAAGCAGAGAAACCCAGACTTGCTTCCCTCTCCTCAGCCAGCTCCTCCAGCGGGTCCCCCAGGCATTCCCAGGCCAGCCCTCCAGCGCCTCCCAAGGGCCTCCTCCCAGTTGGAGCTAGTTTTGGTAACCAGGGTTTGGACGACCTGGGCCCCCACCTTCGACAGTCACCCAAACCACACAGCACCTGACCCTTATGACCCTTCCTGCAGGTGGTGGGCCCACAGGAAGGCATGGTCATAATGGTCTTCTGAATCACTCTTAGTCTCACCTGTCACCTCAGACCCGTTTGCCTTGGGAGACCCTACCAGGGGGGAATTGCCTCCAGCAATATAGCTCCTAAAATCACTCCATCACCCCCCCC
>JAQQAE010008932.1:0-14902 GCA_029823295.1 Pseudamia nigra
AGGTGGGCTTTGTGAACTGCAGCGTTGTCCTGTTGAAAAACCCAGTCATTACCACACAGACGATGGCCTTCAGTCATAAGCGATGCCCCCTGCAACATCTCCATATAACCAGCTGCCGTTTGATGCCTCTGCACGACCTGAAGCTCCATTGTTCTATTGAAGGAAAAAGCCCCCCAGATCATGATGGTGCCCCCTCCAATATGCCGTGTAGAAAACATCTCAGGCGTCATCTCCTTGTCATGCCAGTAACGTTGGAAACCACCAGGACCGTCAAGGTTAAATTTTTTCTCAGAGAATAAAACTTCCTTCCACTTTTCAATGTCCCATGTTTGGTCTTGTGCAAACTCCAAACGGGCAATTTTATGCCTTTGCAGGAGTTGAGGTCTTTGAAGACGTCATTTGTTCTCAAAACCCTTCTCTCGCATATGCCATCTAATGGTTATGGGATTGCAGTTGGCACCAGTGATAAGCTTAATTTGGACCAAGGATCGTCTCGTGTCTTGACAGACAGCCAATTGGATCCACCGGCTCAGGGCCGGTGAAATTTTTTTGGGTCTACCACTTGACTTTTTTTCCCCCTCATAACCCTCAGGATCTTTTAAGAAGTTTAAAATGTCTGTCTTACTGTGTCCAACCTCAGCAGCAATGGCATGCTGTGAGTGGCCTTGCTGATGCAGCTCAACAATCCGACTGCGTTCAAAGAGAAAGTTTTTTGCCTTTGCCATCAGGAGGTCATAACTGTGGACACCTGACACAAAAATCACAATCAATCCACATTTTTGTGAAGATTTGGGCTTTTAAAAAGGTTGTGGTCTTAAACTTTTGATCGGCTGATGAACAGCTTATTTCAGTTTAATGGTTGTTTGCAATGAATTGCTTACTCAAAATTTGTTCTTGTCTCACTCCCATTTCTTCTTTTTGCATTTTGAAGAACTACTTGTAACCTACTTAAGATCCAACAGTGCAAAATGTACATTCTTGCAATTTTTCAACTGGTCTTAAAATTTTGTTTAGGAGTGTACTCCTAAACAAACCACCTAACAGACACAGATGTGTTGTAAGGCAGTCCATCCATACAAAGAAAACAACCATTAAGACCTTTTCAGTTTTACTACTTAAAATCTGGAGACCACTATTGTATTTTGAATTTAAAAAGTTTTGATTGGTTCCATTTGTTTGGAATTATTTTCAGCATGGTTGGAAAAGAAAACAGCTATGCATATACAAGAATGCATTTACTTCAACATATCTAAAATGTAAGAAAAACCATCTAAGCTCTCGTCTCACCTGCACGGTGATGGTAGACGAGGGAAGTGTGGCGGCAGAAGTCAGGCTGGTCTGGGCAGCTGACACTGTTATGGTAGTCGGGTTGATGACCTGGCTGGACAGGGTAGCTATGGTTCCCAGTGTAGTGATCGGGGTAACCAGAGATGCATTTGAACTGTCTACAGTACCCCCTGCCAAACTAGTTGAGACTGTACCAGTGACTGTCCCGAGAGTGGTGACACCTAAACGAGAGCGAGAGAGAGAGAGAGAGAGAGCGAGAGAGAGAGCGAGAGAGAGAGAGAGAGAGAGAGAGCGCGCGCGAGTTAAAACACAGACAACTTTCATTCCAGGGTACATGTAGAGTTTTACATTAGGGGCATATGCATCTATAGATCCCCTGAGAATAATAGAATTATACTAACCAGTTGTCCCCTTGACGACCAGGGTGGTGACAGTGGGTTTTACAGCAGACACTGTCACTGGTGTAACAAGTCGAACACCACCCACTGTGCTCATGGGAACAGTACGCAAAATAGTGCCTGGCTGCCCAGGAGCACCCTTTAAGACCACCTAGAAACAAACCATTCAGGATGAGTGACCTTGCATTTTACAGTCAAAAGGCAGAAGAAGTGCTGCACAAGGATTTAGTCCAAACCAGTTTTACCTGCGTTAGTCCCTGCTGGCCAGCTGCAGTAGCAAGTTTTGGCACTGCAGTAATGATTTTACCGGGTGTTCCAGTGGTCATCACCTTTGTGGTAAGGATTGTAATAGGTGTGTTCATACCTGCACTGCTCGTCACACCTGGATGGGCATGAAAGCCTGTAATTAAAATTTATTATCTAACAAGTAAAAAAAACACTGCACCTCAACCAGACTTTAGTTGATGCGCACCTGCATGCTATCAACATTACATCAGCAATGCTCTGAATAAACAATTTCATCACCTAGAACACTGCCAGGTGGAAATAAAAGGAAAAAAAAAAAACTTAAAACATCACTTAGTTTTGTTTTATTCAAGCTCATAAATCTATTAACATAAAGTCATTAAATTTGTAGTCTCTGTCAAAAATCTACCAGCTGTTCAAATAGGTTGTTGAAGGAGGGTGCACTGAAGTGACTTTGTACCTGTAGCTCCAGGCTGGGTCATGAGCCTGGGGATGGTCTTTATGATGGTGGTGCCCTGCTTAGTGGTGGTTGGAGAAACACCGCTAATGTTGAGGATAGTGGGCTTGTTTCCTGTGCCTCCTGCCTGAGAAGTGGTGATAATTGTTGTGGGCTTGCCATCTGCAGAGGTCACCAGCTTCAGGATGGTGCCGGCTGGGAGAGGACCCTTTGTCTGGGGAGAGGCACAAATTATGCAAACCATTTGGAGAAAGACATCTGGTGCCTGTCTCAGGAGTTTTAAGCTACCTCCTGTTTTTTCCTGCACTCATGCAGATATCTGACCTGTATGATCTGTGTGAGAGGGTTAGTGGAAGCCTGGCCTGTGACAGCTGATGTCTGCACTGGCTTGGTTTGTACCACAGACATCATCTTGCCAAGGTTGGAGATCTGCCGACATAGGAGAGAGACTCAAGCTCATGAGTCACCAGAAAACATCGGACAGCACAGGGAGGTCAGCGGAAAGGTGCACCACTAAGCTGGTGGCTCAATTTATCATTCCAGCCCTAACTGACCATCAGTCATGCAGATCACTTACATCATGCTCCCTGTTTTCTTAAAGTTCTCCAACAGTCACTGTAGGCCAACCTTTACTCCCTCCCCTACTGGTTTAAACTCAGAGCTCATCGTCACCGTCTTGTGACACAATTAAAAAACAAATCTCACGGACACACCCACACCAAGCATGATAAGGCCCTATTTAGAAGAGCCTGGAATTTATAGCATGCACATGAAAACACCAAAGGGTGCCCTCAGAATTGTTTCCAAGTATTAAGATGGGCAACAGAAAATCCATAGAGTTCTATTTTCTTACCAGAGTTCCACTGCTTCCCATGGTCAAGGGACTCTTGACCAGAGTGATGGTCTTGGTGACTCCTCCCACCACGGTGGTAACCACTTGGGCCTGCTGGGCCACTGTGACAGCCCCCGATTTGTGGACTGTAATGATAGGCCTGGTGGTGGTGGGAGAAGATGCAGTTGCTGTGCCCACCTGAGCGGCAGCAGTCTTCAGCATGCGGGTGGCTGGGTTGCTGACCTACAATCACAGTGATTTTTTTTTAGTAAGTGATCTGTGACCTACTGGAACTTAAAAGTAGGAAATGAGAGTTTATTGAGATCAATACCATTACTGGAGAAGCAACTTTAACTGTAGTGGTGCCAGGGGAAACTGCTACTGTTTTGAGAATGGTGGCACCTGCAGGAACATTGAGGACAGTGCCAGCTGAGGAGGGTGGGATCTTCTGTGTTGCTGCTGCAGCTGCAGCTAAAGCTGCCATGCCACTCATCTGAGGGCTGCTGCCGATTGGCTGAAAATAGAAAATTTAACAAATGTTACAGACAGCAGTTTTATTCAGAGACTTTTTATTTAACATAATAAAATAGGATAAATAGCTCATACTGATCCTTGAGTGGTCTGGGCAGGTACGACCATTCGTACACCTGGAGGAAGGGATGTGACCGTAACAGGGGATTTCCCAGGCTGGCTGGGTCGAACAGTGACGACAGATGCACCTGTGGCTGATTGTTGAGCTGCAACCTTTAACACAGCTGTAAAATAATGAATAAACAATAAGACTTTGTGCATGGTGACTCTGCATTAGCTTGTTTCTATGACTATTATTGAAGGCGATACCAGTCTGCGGTAAGCTCTGAGCAGCAGGTGCTGCTGCAGCTGGTGCAGGGCTTTTCGGGGAGTTAACAGGCTGTGATGGGGTTGCACTCATGACTGGCGAAGCTGCAGCTGGAGTTGCAGGGATGTCATATTTCTGTAGCTGTAACAAGTAGGTGTCAGCAGTGGAAACAGCACCCCAGCTCACTTCCAGTGAGTTTGTGTTGGCACGAACTAACTGCACCCTGGCAGGTGCATGTGGTCGCTCTGCAAGTGGAGGACACAAAAAAGTGAGCCACTGTACTTACTTTTAATGGTGAAATTAGTCACATTGTAGAAGACTTACCTGTTTCTAGGTACCAAAGGTCTTTACAACACACTTGGTTGTTCCAAGCTTTTCGGTAACCATCACGACCGCTCCAAACATACAGTCTAGAATTGATTGCCACAGCACAATGGCCAGCACGGGCTCTCGGGATGTTATCCTCTAGAGTATCCATCAGCACTGTCTCCCAACACATGGTGTCTAAAGACAAACACATGACACAAAAATCAACAATGAATGCAAATACAATCATGTTTATAGTCTAAAATTTACTGTAAGAAAAACAACACACCAAGATTTAGACAGGCAAGAGTGTTTGTGCACTTCCACTCCTTCTCGTGTGTTGCCACTTTGACATCGTCCATTACCAAAGGAACCCACCCTCCAAAAACATACATTCTGCACAAAGAACAAAAATAACATCACATCAAGATGTGTTGACAAAGTGTATTGTATTTCATGCATTATAAAACAAACATTATGTTAATGGTGAAGTACAGTATCTCACTTGTTTGTGATGGTGGTGGCAGAGTGAAGACTCCTAGGAAGCGGTGCTGTGCCACTTACTGATGGTTTGTTCCATGTCAGAGTATCTGAAGACACAACCAAGCAGCACTTTGTTACATAGAGGTGGATCAATAGTGGATTTTGAAGCTTAATATAATAAAGGTAATGCAGGGCAAGAAAAATATGAACTCTGATTATCAGCTGACCCACTCCAGTGACAAAAATTTGACAGCCTTGGAAAATATTTTTGAGGTCCAAGTAATCAATAAATAAACAAGTATTTAATTAATTAATTAAATAGATAGATAGATAGATGTGGATCACTGGATATCAAAGACAATGTGATTTAATTTGTGAAGTCACTACAATTATTCATTAAACTAACAAAGAAATTCAGGTGATTCTACATGAACATTTAAAATCTGAATTGCTATTTTTTTCTCAACGTCAGTACAGTACTTTCACTTGAGATGCCTGATACCAGCTATGAGACGCTGTCAGTGCTTAAGTTGGCAAACATTCCTATCACTACAGCTAAATCAGCCAAATTGATTATTTTCTCTGTCTCTGGTGTTATATAACCAAGGTACACAAAAGTAGACAAATGTACATGAATATAGTCAAGCAAATGCACACTGAATGAGAACATTTTAAGAATAAAAGTTCAAATCTTTTGTTAAAAATAAGGGCTTCTGAACAAAAGTTCTAATCTCAATGGACGCTTTGACTGGATGCAAAATGAGAGCATTATCTTAAAAGGGCTTTTATAACTTTGCTGTAACTTTATAACTTTAGTTGTGCTTTGTAACATACCAATATCAAGTGTCCACAGATCTCCAAGACGACAACCGCTCATCCCTCCATAGATTATCAAACGAGATTTCCTGCTGGCCTTTTCTGTGTATACCACAGCAGTGTGGCTTTCTCTGGGAGGAGGTAGAACTCCATATGTGATTGGAATATCCCATCCTACTACACTGGAACCAGCACGTAGCTCGAGTGTATACAAATCATTCAGATATCTAAGGACAAAAAACGCATTAGTTATGCTAATTTTATCTTTTATTCATTGCACGAGTATTGACTCAGAGAACCCCCAACTAAAACATGCATCTGTACCTGGGAATGTTGTTTTTTGGATCCTCACTGTCATTAGCTAGACCGCCAAAAAGGTAGCATTTGTTGCCCACCAGGGAAAAACTGTGGCCAAGACGAGGACAGGGAGGGGGGCCATTCTTCGGGTTTTTAGCTTTCAACTTCTTCCATTCCCATCGGCTGGCCTAAAATGTCAATAATCCAATTAACATCTAATCAGTTAAGACTGAGAGAAAAGCATAAACAGGGTCATTCTCTATTCTCATGACTTCAGTGATTAATGTCATGCAAGTCTAGCTTAATATTGTATGTACACATTTCCACTTATCTTCAGTATTTGCATTTACCAAATCTGGACTCATGTTTTCCATCACTAATTAAAACTTATAATGTAAGCCTACTTAGATTTTTTAAAGACATGAGTTACCTGTAGTTCATAGAGATCATTGCTGTACTTCCCATACTCCACCATTCCACCAAACACAAGCAATCTTGTGCCATCACAAACAAACCCATATGCAGCACAACCAGGGGGGATATCACCTCGGACTGCCGGTATAAACCACTGGTTTGTTGCTAGAAGTAAAAAAAACAAAAAAAGACAGCTGGTTATTAGTATGGGACAGAAAATGTATATTATGAACTAAAAAAATTATGTTATTAGAATGAATAATAGACTGTTAATCTCGAAGTTTTAGTCGGTCTTTGTTAGACCAAAACAAGATGAAGACCATATACATCAGATTTACATGATTTGAATGTCTCAGATAGTTTATTTGCACCTAAGTGACAATGAGGGATATGCTTCAACAAACCAGCATCATCCATTTTATTTTAGCCCGCCTTTTTTTTTTTTTTTTTCCCAGCCGAGCATTAAAAATATTCCTCCAGCAGAGGGGGCCAAATTTAATCAAAGGCGGTTTTGTTGGGCCTGGGAGGCCTGCAAAACACTCAGTTTAGCACATCACGATTCCATGTTTATTAATAAAATATAACGCTTTTGAGATGAAGTCGTAATGTAAAGGTACGCTTTGTGAGCCTTTCACATATACACAGCATCATGAGCACAGCACCAATATTACATCAAGAGATTTATCAACAGGCCAAGTTTTACACTGGAAGTTGAACTCACCTGTATTGTATACATGTAATTCATCCACTATCCCTTCGTTTCCACCGCCAAAGACGACCATTAGCTCCTTTATAGCCACAGCTCTGTGTCCGTGTCTGGGCCGAGGGACAGGACCGGACCATCCCAGGACCCGTTTCCATCGCGGCTGCAGAACCGACGCCGTGGTCCCAGAAACCGCGGAGCCAGGGGCAGACATGACTTCTGTCGGGAGGAACGATAAATCATGATTTGTCTGAGTCAATCGACTGACGTTTGTACCCGGGCGGCTGAACTCGAGGAGCAGCATCCGAGTCGGGACTTGGTGGTGCGGCCATAGCAGCGGAGAGGCTTAACTGTTAGCAATGAGCTTCCATTAACAAATACACCGATTCTCACGTACAGAAGTGAAAAGGCTTCCCGGTAATCGTTGCTGTACAGTACAGTAGTTTACGCAGAAGTACTTGTAGGGAAATACGTGAAATGCATCCAGCACACAAGCTTTGTCAAGTGTTGTTTCTAACCATTGAATTCAATCCATGGAAGCAGCCATCTTGCAACCAAACAAACCCCCGCTAACGCTGCTGCCAGTCTGAAAAATGGCGGAAGCGAATGAACAAGAAAATTACAAGAAAGCTGGTTCACTACATTAGCCCGTGAGTGCATAGCAATAAAAGGCAAAGCCACAACACCACAACCGAGTGAACGAAACGCATGATTACACAGCTGCAACACACACTTTATTCAGAGTTTAAGCCGTTAGCAAGAGTCGGCTATTTTCATGCCTCTGTGGGAGTCGCCATATTGTAGCTAGTAAGCTAAGCAATCTTTGCAATCAATTTAAAGCAAATATTAACGTGAGGAAATCATCCAAATCGCACTTTGACAATTGCAAGTTACCGCAAAGGCACAACCCTTAACTATCGTCGACAAAAATACTAAAATATACCAAGTTTTCGGTGCCATCGCGGTATTTACATAGCTTCTAGCATTAGCTCCGCTCCGTTAGCACTAGCCGCTAGCTGCTCAACCTAATTCGCCGAAGCTAACAACGTTAGCGGTGCGTTTGACATCTGTCAAAGCGTCACCTTATTTTACAATTAAATGCAATGCAATTTCATAGTATTTCGCTATGCATAATTTACCTGATACAAAAGTAATTGTAACAACGCCGCTAAAACGTAGCTACGAAGAGTTTCAGAGCATAAACAAAGTGTTCTTATGTTTCATGCCGTCTCTGGAAGCAGCCATCTTTTCCACCGTCGGCCTCTGCTTCTGTCGCTCCCACAAGAAAAATGGCCGAGCGGCTTGTCACAACAAAACACAACAACCCCCTAAAGCCGCAGCGCTCTGGCAATTTTACTTACTTAGTTAGATGCAGTGATTGCAAAAACACTGGTGGGTGGTCTTATCTCGCGGCAATAATCCAAATTCATTCGATTTGTGAAGAAGTATTTCCTCTCATGCCTGCCTGGAAGCTGCCATCTTCTTGACAACCAGAGGCGGAGGAAAATGGAAGAGTTGGCGTCACCCAAAGTAAACATGGCGGCAGAGCTCCGTCCGATGACCGTTTCGGATCGAGCCGTCCATGTATATTTTGGTCATCTGCCGCTGCAAATCGGTGAAACGTCCCGCGTACGGTGAAGTGCTTCAACAAACCGTTGGAATCTATGACAAGTTAACATTTGACGAGTTTTAGTAATTTACAACAAGTTGTCTTATATCGCGGGGCTTATTGTCCCATACTAAAGATGGCGACATCCGTGCGGGTACCCATTTATTTCACTATTTTGAGGGGAAGCCAACTTTATATCAACACAAACCTACTTACATTTGCCCAAACAAACAAAACTGTTATGTCGCAAAGCTAATTAAGGGATTTTGCGCTCACGCACATAAAATTGCCACGCCCACAATTACCATTAGCGCGCCCTCCATTGACACAAGACCCGTAACTGCGCAAATAACTTAATAGTCAAAATAGTACTACGGTAATGGTACTGTAGATACAACAGTTTAACACGTATATACTCTTTATGTTCAGTCTAGAGTCTTTGTTTATGACTAATTGTATTTTGCTGTGTTATGGTATAGGCCATGAAAGGTTCACATCTGGAATATTTAAACTTGTGCCTCTGGGGGAAGGTTTGATTGCGCATATACAAACCTCTTGCTCAGCGTCTTTTAAAAGATTTTGCCTGTTCCTGTTTAAACAGTGTAAGGGGTGGGCGCAATAACCTATAATTTAGATCAAATCTTGCCCCGGTTATATTTAAAATGTTGTGGGTATGAGCAAATCCAAAACGCAATTATCGAATTAACATAACTGATAACAGCTGAAACATTTTATTAATATTTTATTATTACTTTTCCTGTGACATATTTATGTGTATTGCCCGTTATATGCAATAGGTCCTTCTCATAGCCATTTGTAGATACATTTCTATATGCTACATGAAAACGTCAAAGCATCACATTCTGTTCTAATTTCTATTTTAATTCTGTGTACCTACTTATTTGTTAAATTTAGCAACCTTTTGATTCTACTTATCTATTACAATGTATTTACACAACTTATGTATTTTTACTCCCTGTTTTATGGTTTTCATTTTCTTCAGGGCTGCTCATTATGTGATGCTATGCGACGGATATTCAAATAACAATTTAACCTCCCATCCTGACTGCCTTATTCAAAATGAATTGTTTCACAGTACAGTATTACACCATTAGATGGCAGACATATTTCAAAGTATGTACCGTAAGAGCAAGAATGAAAGTTTAAGGCATCATGTTTTGGATGATGTCAAGTTATGTCAAGTTATGATGACCATAACTTGACCTGGATGTTTTATTTAGTACATGAAAAAGCACTAAATAGCACAATCAATTACATTTTGCTTGAAAAATAAACACAGATACCATCTATATTATACCAGGTTTATTGTAATTTTCAATTATCACACTGTGTTATGTTGTACTAAATTAAAGCCTATTTGAAACCCCAATACTGTTATTTTTTCTGTCACTTTTTTGAGACAATGAGTCAAGAATACTATGATAATTGACAGTCTGTCAACATACAGTACAAGAAAACATAGGATAGCTACTGAAAAGAACTGCTTTCAAACATCTTTAGCAGATAAAGAAATCCAAAATGTGACACAGCTGATATATACAGATTAAAAAGGAAATGATGCAGCAAAAATAAACATTTACTGTGACTTGTATATAGACAACACAACATATTTCATGTTTTGTCTGGTCAACTTCATTTCATTTAAAAATACATAATACAATCATTTCTGAAAACCAGTTGCAAAACATTGAAGAGAAAGTGGGAATACAGACAATTTAGGGATAACAAGTTAACATGAAAATGTGATTGCAATCATGATTTGGTCAAAAGGAGCCTCCAGGGAAGGCTCATTTGTCAAAATGAATTATTATTTGTATGTTTTTCTTTTGTTCCTTTCACTTCATCTGCTCCTCATATTGTAACACTCTGATCCACCTGTGGGTTTAGTGGGTCTCAGTGAGCAGCAGGGTAAACAGGCCAGTAGAGCTTAAACATACTGACCTTCCTGCTGTGTAATTCCTTGTAATACTGTTGCTTGTAATGGTTTAGACACTATAAGAGTCTTAGGAAACATCTCGAGAGCTGATGTTTGAGAGGCTAAAGAGATTATGACGTAAAGCCACACAACGTGGCACAGATCAAGGATTATTGTAGCAGTAGGTGGATTTTGTGTGAGAAGGTATTTGTGTTTTTTTCCTCATGGGCTAAATTGTGCTCTCAAATTCAAATAGTCAAGGCTAGTATACTATTTATGCATAGGATTAGTCAAAAAACATCTGAAACAAAGTAAACAATTATTGCAATAGCCTGTAAAATCTATAGAAAATACCTAAATTATTTCTGCAGAGAGGGAAGAACATGGCAAATTATAATTCATAATTGCATTCTTGCAATATATTTGTCATATTTTTAAGTTAGTTAAGTTGCCGTTTTTCGTCAAATATACACACATTCATATACAAACATTGTCCTCTGGACTTAGCTCATCTCTGGGGAGCGGTGGGCGGGCACTGTGCGCCGCCCAGGAAGTATTTAAGGGTTCCAAAACGCTCCCCAGGGCCTTGCTCAGGGTCCCACGGTGGTGATGATGAGGGTGGCGACAGATGGTGGCTTTCACCTTCCCCACGTACTGTAGATCTCCTGCCAATCCGAAGATTCGTGTCGACGACCCACAGTGACGACTCACTTCTCTAGCCTCTGTGCCGTAACATTAGTACACAGCTGTTGGACGTGGGCTCAGAGTGTTGTACTGCATCAACATTAGAGGCTATGAGAGCGTAACATTACAAGTAGGTTTCATGCACTGAAGAAACACCTAATATCAGGGGTATTTAAATCTTAAACTAAATAAATGCCTTAAACTAAACAAATTTAATTAACAAAATAATATATGGTGCAAATGATATTTTGATTGAATGGTACTATACGCATAGAGACCTATGTAGACAGAGGAGTTGATTGCCGTGCCTGACTCCCTCATGTAAATACTAGACTTTTTATATATATTATGGTAGGTGGCATTATAAAGTCAAAGTGCTGAAGTGGCAATTTTACATTGTTGTAAAAGAATGAATTTCCTAGTAATTTTAGAACAATAACGGTATTTGAATGCTTTTTGACAATGCTGTGAGCGCTCATGTAGGTCTTTGAGGGCTAACTTTCCAACATTTTGCTGGACAATCTCTCTGCACTTGTTAGTAAATAAATACCTGTGTAATTTAACCGTTACCGTAGAAACAACTGTAACCGTTGAAGCTTTTTTAGCACATATGTAAAATACAGTATGCATGAGAATGCATAGTCTGATTGTACATCGTGAAACCAATATAGAAGTGGTCTGGATTCTGCTTCAGCATCCATGCTCATCACCAGGTAATCCTCTCTTCATCTTGATACAATAATGAAGGCAGAGATCATCCACGCTAATACCCACAGAAAGCAGGTTACCTGAATGTGATTAGCAGCAGTAATAGTAACCGCTAATAGTAATTAGCAGCAGTACCGGTAATAGTAACCTGATTAGCTGATTACAAGACAATGTCTGCCCTCGCAGTTATCCAAGTGAACCAGCTTTTCCTGGAATTAAAGTAGAAAGAAAACATCTCATTACACTTTGAATGTCTTCCGCAGTCCACAGTCATTTCCTTTGGCCATCTTTCCAAAATAACAAAATAACAAATCATGTGTAGATTCCTGAAATATTGGATTTATATTTAATAGTTTCTCATTACCATGTTTCTAAATGGAGAATTGTTCCCAGTTGCATGGTAATCTCTTGGACAGGCCATTTTTTCCTGATCGAATCAACCAATTAATTACTTAGTGAATAACAAAGTAAACATTTAGAGAAATAGCCCTATAAATGTATCCTCACTCTTCTTTAACGGACTGCCACACTCAAGTGGACCTGCAGAGGACACAGAACTCACTATCACATGAAATTCAACTTTTGATACTTTCATTCAGGGCAAAATGAAGCAAAGCCGCATCAAGGAGCTTCCAGAGGACTTCTGGATCCCTATTCCCCTGGAAACAGACAACATCACATCTCTCAGCCCTTTCCTGGTTCCCCAAGACCACCTTTCAAATCCAGGCACCTTCTATGCAATGTCCATATACATGTTTTTTGTATTTACTGTTGGCACTTTTATCAATGCCCTCACCATCGCTTGTACCGTTAAGTACAAGAAGCTCCGATCCCACCTCAACTACATCCTGGTGAACTTGGCTGTGGCTAACCTTCTCGTTTCCTGCATTGGCTCCCTCACCACTTGCTGTACCTTTGCAGCAAAATATTTTATCTTTGGACCAACAGCATGCAAAATCGAGGGGTTTTTGGTTACACTTGGTGGTAAGAAGAATGATTAACAATCTAATGATGATGATGGTGATGATGATGAAACTAACCAATCGTATTAAACTTCTTACCATTACAGGTATGGTGAGCTTGTGGTCTCTGGCTGTGATAGCTTTTGAACGATGGCTGGTCATCTGTAAGCCACTGGGGAACTTTATTTTCAAACCTGACCATGCTTTAGTTTGCTGCATGTTCACCTGGATCATTGCACTGGTTGCCTCAGCTCCACCACTTGTCGGATGGAGCAGGTCCGTTTTGTGAGCAAAACTGCACATATAAACAAACCTGATCACCTGTAAGTTGCAGGTTTAATTCTTTTATCTGTCTGTCCAGGTACATCCCGGAGGGGCTGCAGTGTTCCTGTGGACCTGACTGGTACACCACAAACAACAAATACAACAATGAATCATATGTGATGTTCCTCTTCTGCTTCTGCTTTGCCGTCCCGTTCAGTACAATCATCTTCTGTTACGCTCAGCTTCTCATTACATTGAAAATGGTGAGTCTGCTTTTGACAGTCTAAATATGTCCACCCGTGTCTGTATGAAGACTCTGAATCTATTGTACAATGGCGAAGTAAAACCAAGTAACTGTATCCTGGAGTAGGCTGGAGGACATGTTTTCCTTTACTGGAATGGTGTATACTCTTTTTTTTTTGTTTCATACAGGCAGTGAAAGCACAGGCAGATTCAGCCTCTACCCAGAAGGCAGAGCGAGAGGTTACCAGAATGGTGATAGTCATGGTGGTGGGCTTCCTGGTGTGCTGGCTGCCCTACACTTCATTTGCTCTTTGGGTTGTGAACAACCAAGGGCAGACCTTTGACCTGAGATTTGCTTCAATACCATCTGTCTTTTCAAAGTCATCTGCAGTCTACAACCCAGTCATCTACATCCTCCTCAATAAACAGGTCTGTCACGTGGCTTTGTCTCTCTAGACCTGAAAGCAGACATTCAGAAAATATGTGAAAATATATGAAAACATACCAACAAGGTTAGCATGCACAGTTTGTGCACAAATTTAAGAAAAGTTCATCTTGTTGTGAAATTAAACAAAAATGTCAAAGTACATTTAGTCTTTCCTTTGCAAAAACACAGAGCCTTGTAAGTGACATTTTGTAGTCCTGTTTTCTTGTTGTAGTTCCGTTCGTGCATGAAGAAGATGCTGGGGATGGGTGGAGATGAAGATGAGGACTCGTCAACCTGTCATTCAGTGACTGAAGTCTCCAAAGTCGGGCCTGCTTAGGCACCAAACCCTTTTTCCTATTTTAAGTGTTTTTTGTGTGTTTTGTATATACTGTATTTGTAAATTGATGCTGTTTTCTCCATTTAATATGTAGAAAATGTGTGTACGTACAAGTTAAAATCATAACATTTTTGCACAGCAAAAGCATAAAAAATCACCAATAAAATATTAATATGAAGGTGATCTGGACTTATTCTGATATTATTTTTTGCTATTTGAATTCCCTAATGAACATTACCATAAACATTTTGTATTTATTTAGTCATCCATTTCTATACCACCCAAGCCTGTTGAGGGTCAAGTGAGAGCTGTAGTCCTGACAACATACAAAGATTCAAAGATAGGGTTCACCAGTTGGGTCAATATGTGTTTATGTCAAATTCATTGACTTATCAGATGCCTCCTCAGACATAATGATGTGTGGGGTCATTCTCTGCCGGGGAACAGCAGAGTCACTATGTTAACATCAATCTCTGTTATCTCTGCATAGCCTACATGATGTTATTACAGTCTTACACACTTCCTACATCCAGAGAAAGAAGAAAAACTCTACAAATATATGTAGCCAGAGAGTGTAGTTTTCCTTCTGTCGACTGGACTGGAGATTTGGTTTGAAGACTTTTCTCTACCTATCGATCAGTAGTGAAATGTCTTC
>JAQQAE010008933.1:0-14902 GCA_029823295.1 Pseudamia nigra
CTCGTGGTCCCTCCCCCCGGGCACTCCATGTCACGTCAAACCAGGAACTGCGAACTCTATCTTTGAGCTGTTTTGTTTATTTGTTTCTTTTTTTTTTGCACATTTCTTTATTATTTTGTTACTTTTTTGGTTTGAATGTGTTCATTTCCTCGATGATCGACTACTTTTTCGAGACTCATTTTTGTTCAACTTGAAGATTTTTTTCCAATTACATCACCTTCTTGATCCGTTTTGTTAATTTTTTTTTAGTTTAGTATAGCCATTCTATTTTATTTCATTTCTGTCCATTGCAAACTGATGTAAATTATCTGGATCATGTTTATTCATTTTGGAGATTGTATTTTAATTTTTGTTCATTTTCTTGAGCATGTTGTGCTTATTTTGTTTACTTCTGTTTATTTTGTGGGGTTATATTTTAATTTCTGTTCATTTTGATGCTTAAATGGTAAATGGTCTTGCACTTATATAGAGCTTTTCTACCCTATGGCACTCAAAGCGCTTTCCATTCACCAGCCACACACACATTCACACACCAGTGACACTCACTGGGAGCAATGTGGGGTTCAGCGTCTTGCTCAAGGACACTTCGGCCTGTGGACATGAGAATTTGAACTGCTAACCCTTCGGCTCCTGGACAACCCGCTCTACCTATTGAGCCACAGCTGCCCCATGCTTACATTTTTGCCATTTTGTTCATTATTTTGTGTATTTTCTGTCCACCTTGTAAATTATTTTGCTTATTTTGGGGATCCTATTTTTGTTCTGGTAAGGGTTTTAGTGGGGTTTTTTTGTTCAGTTTTGTTTTTCGTTGTTTTTCGTCATCAGAAGATATGTCTGTTTCTTTGTTTCTTTTGAGGATTAATTTTCTCATTTTCTTGATTTTTTTGTTAATTTCTCCATCTTGTAAATTTTTCTGATCTTTTTCATAATTGTTTCACTACTTTTTTTTTAGTTTTGTTAATTTAAACAATAGGTAGGTTTAAACAAATCTTCAAAAATAGTATTGTTACACAATATGGAGTGACTTGAGAGATCTATTGAGGGGAGTGTGTGCTTTGTATTACAGTGAGATGTGTTATGTTGAATATTTAAATGAAATGTTGTTAATGCTTAATATTGTTATGAGAAGCTGCGAAAATAAATTTAAACATAATTGACATAATTTGGTCATTTTGGTTTATTTTTGTTGCTTAGGTATTTTTTCAGAAACATGCAAAAAACACATAAGACATATGTTATGGCAAAATGTTTATTAATGTATAACAGAATCATACTGTATATCATTTCAGTCTATAGCTTCAACATCACATATTCTGCTTAACATACCATTGACTGCTAAAAAAAAAAATTAAATTTTAATAAAAATAAAGTTCAAAATCTCCCATATGCCTTTAAAACTGCATAGATTTACAAATATTTTGGCCAAGTAGACACTTTTATGTTCAGGAGATGCTTTAGCAGTTTATCTTATCAATGTTTATTCCACATTATGGCATCAGTTTGCAGACTTGTCCTTCACGACTCCTTGGGATCTTTTATGCCAAAAGTTCAGGTTTCAAGTCTAGTGCTGACATGCCTTAGATGTTTCTGTTTGTATCTGTCCAGTGGTGAACAGGAAGAAAACCATGTCAGGGGTTTTCACGCAGCTCATGAACCGCGTCCACAGTTGTCATTCCCTTTCACTGTCCTTGATCCTGACGTTCCTTCAGAGCTTGGATCGCTTTCCGGTACAGGTCTATCAGGAGACAGGGTCATCTTTTAAAATAACAGTTGCAAACAATGTCAGTTCAACCTACTACTGTAATAATGTGGGGACTGGGAAAGTGAGCGGGACTCACCAAAAGTTGCAGACAGGTCGACAGGCTGTGAATGAGCTTGAGTCACTTCTTCTGTGTTGATTTTATTCTTCCTTTTGACTTTGACAATTGTCTTCTTTTTCTTGTTTTCTCCTTTGGCTACACACAAAACAAAATAAACAATTAGACTCTCTTAAACAGCTAGTTACCAATTAAATGTATTACAAAATGTCTCCAAACAACTTGAATCGCTGTGTGCTTCATAAATCGAAACATAATGAAATGATTTGCAAAACATTGCAATTCCGTAAGTGACACAAGCAAAAATGCAGCATATCAAATCCCTGAACTGAGAAAAGTAAGTTTTTTGGTTTGTTTTTTTTTAAATGACATACATGCTCTTTTGAATTTGATGCCAGCAACAAATCCCAAAAAAGGTGAGTCAGGGTCATGCTTCCCTGTTCACCTCTAAGCGTTTAGGAAGTGAGTAGAGTAGAGTACAGTTACTGTAAATTTGTAAGTGCAAGATTTCAGCTGCTGAACATGTTGGGGTCTCCTTTGTCATATTTTACATTTTATGATATGACATAAATTTTCACTGCTTAACCAGTGAAGAGTGCATCAGGCCAGTTTAGCACCCAGACCCTTACTACAGTGCCATGCTGTTGAAATATGTGTAGATTATGGTTTGGCATTGTCTTACTGAAGTAAACAAGTTCTAACCTGAAAAATCTGTTATCTAGGTTTAATATGTTGCTCCAAAACCTGTATTTGTAGTTCAGCATTAACATTAGCTTCACAAATGTGCAGGTTACACATGTCATGTGCACTAATGCATCCTCACATCATCACAGAAGCGGGCTTCTGAACTGCATACTGATAACCTGGCTGGTCCCTCTCCTCATAGGCCCAGAGGATATGAAGTGTCCATGATTTCCAAAAGAATTACAAATTTTCACTCATCAGACGACAGGACAGTTTTACTCTTTGCCTATGTCCGTCTTAAATATGCTTAAATATGTGCTTCCACAAGACTTGTCAGTAGAAATACGTATAGAGATCCCTCCAACCCTTTATTCATTCAGTTTAAAGTACTGACATTTTATAATCTAACAGAATATAGTATTCTGCAAGTGTGTATAAAGCCCATAAAAACATTGCCATTAAAAATTAAGAAATGGTTTAAAAAAGAGTAAGAACGGGATTAAGGAACAGAGGTTTTAAAAAACACAGAATCAAAACCAAAGTGATGGAATGGTATACTTCAGTAAAAGTAGTCAATTTATAGAACAAAGAAAAAATATATATAGTTCAGATAGAATATTTTTTTTAAATCAAGCATATTAAAGAATTATGAAACAGGAAATTAAACTGGTGGTCTGCAGACAATGTTAAATGAAATAATTACTTGAATGATGCTCATCCTAAAGCCTCACAGTTGTCAAGCTAGTATGTCTGACATGCACTGTCTCTCCTCAGTCATCCTGTGGTTAGATAAGCTACAGTTGCTAGCTGCGTAGCAGCTACCACTACAACTGTTTTAAACTCTACAAGTGAGTACATGAGCTCGTGCACCTATGAGGATGTAAGCCATGTGGACTGGCAGATCGCCTGTCTAATCATTTCCAACAGAAACAATCAGCTAAAAGCTAAATTCCAAACTTTGCAGACTGCTCCTTTAATTGTGAGATGTTCCACTAGGTGTGTTTTTGTAAACATTTCACTTTTTCAGACCTTCCTTGGAACTGACTGACCTATTTTGAAATGCATTGCTCACGTCCGATTCTAAACAGGTAGATAATTTTCCCAAAACAATGAAATCATTCATTTCAACATTTGAAAATATTGACTTTTGGATTAAAGATTGGGTTTCAGTGCTAGGCAGCGTGTCAACTTTTTTGGTAAACGGGGTTGATTCAAACCTTTGAGCGGTTTCTTGTCATTGTCGGGTGATTCTGGCACATGCAGCGTCTCTTCTTTAACTCTTGACTTTCGTTGGAGTTTGCCTTTTTTGGGTGGGATCAGAGCGCTGCTGGCTTTCTCTCTGCTCGCTGATGGTTCTTGATCTGCTTCATTACTGTCACCCTCCTCTTCCTCCTCTTCATTCACATCCTCTTGATCTTTTCCACCTTCCACAACCTTTACTGGCTTCTTCTTCTTCTTTGTCTTCAGCTTCTTCTGCAGCGTGGCCTCCTATGATCACACACATTTGAGGGGATTCAGCACTTATTCATTAATACATTAGCATATCTATTGGCTTTTAGCATATTAACATATTAAAGGGCTTCAAAGTGATATTGAACAAAGACCAAGGGAGTGAATACAAGATGCAGCAGCATTAGCTGCTGAAGGAAAGTGGGTTACACATTTCTCCTGGGGTATAAAGTGTAGAACCAATAAAATGTCACAGCAAAAGCATTATTTTATGGCAATACATCTGCAAAAGTAGTATTATAATGAGTTGTCTAACCTTTTGCAGCATGTTTCGAATAGGCTGCAGTTTTCCTTCTGCTTTGGTCTTGTTCACTTTGTCCTTTGGCCGATGGACCTGACGAAGATCAGACTTACTGGATCGTATCCTGAGGTGAAGAAATATGAAACAATTTAGAGTAAATCAGTGTTCCACATTTTATGTCCATTATTAAAGCTTAAGGTTCTTAAAAGCAAGAGTGTAGGTTTTGTTTGGACACTGGTTGGTTGAGCATCTGAATTTTAGCAATTTCAAGCTTTTTTTTTTTGTTCTGCATAATTCTTATCTTATTAGTTTGTGAACTATTTTGTTATGGTGCCAAAAGTAAATTAAATAAGCAACAATATTGACAAAATACTCAAGAAAATTAACAAACTAATCACAAAATGAGCAGAAAAAAAATCATGGAATTACAAAAAATGAAAAAAATAAACATAATAATCAAGAAAATAAACAAAAAAAAAACAATCAAAATGGGACAAAATGAGACACAAAATGTACACAGTAGAACAAAAAAATAAACAAAATAGTCAAGAAAATGAACAGAAATGAGCAAAAAAACCAAGAAAATTTAAAAAATCATAAGGACTATGAATAAAACAAGCAACAAAATGAACAAAAATGATCAAGGTAATGAAAAATAAGTAACAATAATGAAAACATCAAAAAAATGATCAATATAAGCTGAAAGATTGAACAAAATTGAACTTAAATGATGAACATACTCGAGGAAATGGACAAAAATAATGCAACAATGATCAGAAATTAATCCAAAAACTCTTATTTAGACCCAGAATTTACATATTACCTAAAAGTACAAAGTATTTTTACAGGGAAAAGTCAGGAACCTGTGTTTTATTGTCTTAGTCACCTGTTTTATTCGGACATATTTATTCAAACTGTGGGGTCGGTAGAGCTACAGACCCTGAGGTTGGTTGTTGTTGGTCTCTCTCACCGTTCAACCTTGGGTTTTCTTCTCACTTTCTCAGTTTTCACATTTTTTTCCTTTTCTCCTGGCTCAGGAGGCCTCTTGCTGTCCTGGGCGACACGCATGCAGAGCTCTGGATAATCCATACAAACCGCTCGCAGCAGCCACCGAAGGCCTCGCAGCGTCTTCCTGTCTGACCACCGTCGCAGGTCCATTAAGGCTGAGCAAGGCTCCTGGGAGGATGAGGAGAGTCACAAAACTCAAGGGAATCAAGAAAGGTCAGATTTCACAGAGTTTGTCTCCCTGTCTCAGTACGTAGAGATTATTTATGTCTGTTCAGCTTGGAGTCGTCCAGACGTACTTTATTTTTTTTCCATTTTATGCTACTTTATCCTTCTACTCTACTATATCCCACCGGCAAATATTGTCCTTTTTCATCCACTGCATTTGATCCTTGCAGTCTTTCATCTCCTTCTTGTTCAGTGAAAACCACATATCTCCTAATGTGTTGATTGTGTTTGAAAAAAACAAATTATTAGGCGTTCATTGTGAGGGCAGGAAAATGTCTATCATCGAAACTGTGGATTAGCTGCAGAATACATTCTCCACAAAGCTGCAAACAAGGCTCTTTGGTCCACTACAGCAATGCTACAAAGACCTTACATAGATAAAACTACACATAAAATTCATTAAGTATTTAAAATAAGCTCAAATTTAACATCTACAGGATTTAAATTCAATATGGAAATTAACGCAGCAGTAAAAATAACAAAAATAACAGTTGCAGTAGAACACTGACTGAGACTGCTTTTCTACACAATGACAACTTTTATTTTTCATATATTTAGGGCATTTTATTGATAATACTACATTCTTCTATTTAACTAAGGTATCAAATGAGAACTTTACATGTAGTGGAGTATTTTTATTAGCACTTTTGTCCAAGAATCTGAATACGCCTTCTACTGCTGATTTTACACTTGCAGTAGAGAAATATAGAAACAAATGTGGTCAAACAATGTAGATTATATTAGTGTTTCATTTTATGGGCAAGGTCAAATACTTCCTGGTTGAGTGTTTTAGTAAATTGTTAATGCATGAGTTCGTGCCTTTTGGTGCATAAGTATATGATGGACATAAAAAGTGAACAAAATGGTTAAAGAAAAAAAAGCAATAAAATGATCAATGTAATACAAAAATAAAGGGAATAATCAAGATTATGGAGAAAATATAGAACAAAATGAGTAACATGAGCAAAAAAAATCCAAAAAAAGTCTAAAAATTCACAAAATAGATCAAATTTAACAAATAAACTAATAAAATAATGCCAAAATGAAAAAAAAAAATCAACAAAATAGTCAAGAAAATTAACAATTTATCACAACTGAATGCAACTATACTAAAAATGAGCAAGAAAAAAGCTCAAATATGCTGTAAAGCATAGATTTCAGAGACCCAAAAGTTACATATCATTTAAATGTAATTAAAACATAGAAAACCATGCATTGCAACAGTGTAGAGAAAATGACTTACAATATGGCACAGAGAGCGGCTCTGGTTGACCAGTGTCTCCAGAGACAGGGTCTCAATCAGTTCACTTCCCAGCAAAGCGTTCATTTTGTCCTGTTTGTTCGCCAACCTGAAAAACACGCGACACCTTTCTGATTTTTCTCTCGCTGGCCACGGGACGCCGCCGTTTACAACCAGCACAATGTACATGTATAACGGGAAGGTTAGAAGTGTCTTTGTCATACTTTTGTCAAATTGAGTGTTCTGTTCCTTTTGTGATTACTTTTGTTCATTTTTTTCCCTTTTGTCTTGATTATAGGATTATTTTTTCCTTCCTTTCATACATTTTCAGCGTTGTTTGGCTTATTTTTTGTACTTTGTGTGTTATCTTTATTTTTGGATCATTTGTATTCAGTTTAATCTTGTCGCGGTGGTGGTTCTCAAAATCCACCAGAGGGCGCTGTTTACACGGCATACTCTGACCACACGTGTACATTATGGAGTTTAGAACTGCCTTTCTCATACTTTCCCCAAATTCCTATTTAATTTTTGTTCATGTGTATTATTCTGTTAGTTTCCGTTGATTTCTTGAGTGCTATGTTCGTCATTGGGATCATCTCTGTGCATTTTTATTCATTTTGATAGTTTTTCTCTTCATTTTTGTTCCCTATGTTTAGTATTTTGTTGTTCTTTGCTCACTGTTTTAAATGTTTTGTTTATTTTTTCCTCCATTTCTGTGCATTTTGTGAATATTTTTGTATTATTACAGGTTTGTTTGTGAAGCACTTTCCAGAACAACCACAGCTACAACAAAATGTACTTAGTGTAATAATAATAATAATAATAAGGTAATAATGTAATAAATTAAAAAACCTAAAGCAAGTAATAATGAAAAAATCAACACAATGCTTAATTTTTGTTTATTTTGCCTGATCATGACAAACTTTGTTCATTGTCTTCATTATATTGTTAATTTAGTTTTCTTTGTTTTTTTAATTTTGTGGATATTTTCTTTTCCTATTTTGTTCTTTATTGTTTTCTTGATTAATTTTTTTATTTTGATCAGAATTTTGTTAATATTTGTTCATTATTTAGATTATTGTGTTTATTTGTTGATTTTTTTTTTTTGGCTTATTTTGTGGATACTTTCCACTTTGTTTAAAGTGGTATATGAACTGGTGTTTTAGTTTACTCACACGAGTAGGGGTTTTCCTGCCGCCCTCGTCTGCGTCAGCAGGTCGGCCAGAACCTCTTTGACCTCCTTGATTCTCTGTCTGTCGCTGGAGTCCACCACGAAGATGATGCCGTGAGCATCTCCACACTGCTCCCTCCAGCTGGCCCTCGACTCCACCGCCCCCCCGACGTCCAGCAGTGTTACAAGGTAGTTCTCCACCCTCAGCTCGGTGCAGACGCAGCCGTGGGTCGGTCCAGCCTCCACAGCGTGGGGGACTGCAGGAAACACATCCAGTTAGGGCCAGTTTTACTTCTCATGTCAGGGAGGGATGTCATTACTGCTACATCACACAAAAGAAATGTGACTAGTGTTTCATCCATTAGAGGTCCCATATCTCACTTTTATACTCCAAATAATGTTTATTTTCAATATTTTGTCTTTTTTGTTTGCATTGATAAGCTGTTGGGACAATAACACAGCTGTCACAGAGCGCTCAGAGAGCAGAGCCTCTGCCAAGACAACTCTGTTCCCCTCAATTCTGGATCATCACCAAGGAGGCCAGGTTTTCATCAGCTTTAGTTAGTTAGTTAGTTAATTAGTTTGTTAACAACATGACTCAAAAGGTTGCATACAGATTTTGATGAAATTTTCAGGATAAACCTGATATGGCACAAGGACTGATCTGGATCACTGTTGGAAGTATTCTTCCACCATTGTGACGTCGAGCCATTTTCAGATTCAGCACATTGAAAAGTTCCAGATCAAACTTTGTGGTGTTGTAGAACCTATAATGATGGTGTCTGGAATTTTTTTGCCAGTTTTTTCTTGGTATTATTAGTGGAGTTCTAAGGAAAATTATGAAAATGGCCCTCACAATCTTGAAGAATCTTTTTTTTTAAAATACCTGGATCCAGACAGTGATCCAGACCCCCACCAAAATCAAATTACTTGTTCCTTGTGCCATTTCTGCCCTACCTACATACCTACCTACCTACCTACCTAACTAACTAACTAACTAACTAACTAACTACAACACCAATGTAAACTTTAACTCCTTGGTAAAATGGTGAAAAATATAAATCACTGTTTCAAAAGCTCAAGCACAAAGATATGTCCTGTTTACTGTCACACAGGAGTAAAAGAAACAAGAAACTATTCAAATTTAAGAAGCGGACACCAGAATGCTTGACTCGTTAAACAAATAAATTATTAGATGACGCTCCTGATGTTTTGTGTCTTTATTATATATTTACGTTTACAAGTGAATCCTGAGTTAAAATCAGTGTTACTTTACCTCTTAACATCCCTCTGATGCAGGATGTTTTTCCTGCTTTGTCAAGACCAACCACAAGAACAGTCACTTTCCTGTAGAGAAACACACACATTAATGCACTTGAATTTTTTCAGTATAAATTTTAGGAGCAACCATAATCATTAAAAGACACATGGCATAATAAAACACCAAGAAATAAGAAAAGTAAATCACATAATAGGTGTAACGGTGCAGTGAAAAGCTTTGTTCTTTTCACTTGCAGAATAACTTCATTGTTTATGCTAATTCCTTGAAGACAAATGCAACAACAGAACTGTGTTGCATTTAAACAACAGAAATGATAAATCTGTTGGGTTTCATTGTAGTTTTTATTTGAAGCGGTAAAACTCTTCTCATGCAGTTTGTTCATCTGTCCAGGTGCATCTAAAAAATTAGAACATCATGGAAATATATTTGTCGCTGTGAAGAAGGTGAACATTTTATATATTCACATTACATCTAAACTAAAATATTTCAAACATATTTTTCAAGTATATTTTTTTAATTTATTTTTGATCATTTTACATGACCTACCTACATCTGAAATCCACCTCTATTAGAATATTTCATTTGGACTTTTGTAGTATTTATGCAGATTGTATGGTTCAGTACAGACAACCATAAATATGGGGAAAACGACAAATATCAAATCTGCAGTTTTCCCCACTGGATCAAAGCGGAGTCATGGAAAGCTGACAAGAAGGGAAAATGTGGGGAAGATACAGAAGTGACAGCGATGACTGCCGTCTGGAGAAACAAGAACCTTGAGTTGGAAACTTTACATGGTAATTAAGGGGTATTCATCAGAATAAATGGGAAGAAAACCTGAAATTTAATAAATTAAAGGTTGGCCCTCAACAGGCATCATCTGTGCATGTGATGGAGGAACGCATAGTGCATGTAGGGGGCGTGGCCTCAGTCCACCACATAAACACTGATCTGAAAAAATTCAAAAATGAGAAGCAGTCAAATAAAGTCATAAAACACGTGTCACTTCAGAGCTACACGACTCCGTTATACTTTAACACAGGAGCGTGGTCGAAAGTTTTAAGTGGTCATAAAAACAGACTGTTTTGGTGCCATTGTATTTTCGTATCTGGTACAGCTTTTACAAAATCACACTTTTTAGTTGCAGGTGTTTTTAAACTTTACAGAGTTTGCAGTGGGAGAGAATGTTTGTGAGTTAAACATTTTCTGCTCAAACCGCTCTGAAGCAGAGACCATTTACAACAGCCTCACTATTTTTTTACCATGAATTCAGTCCTCATGTCACTGTCTTATTCCCACCTGATCGGCTCCTGTATCTTGGACACCCATGTGCAGCAGTTGCTCATCAGGTTGAACATGTTGAGTTGAGGTGAGCAAGGTGAGCACAGCGGCCACCATCTTCTCTGAAAGTCGTGCCTGGAAGCAGATGGTCGACCTCAGCATGACGCACACATATATGACTGGTCTCTGAGTCACTGATGCCGTTACACACTCGTCCAACACCGAAGACGCTGTGTGTCTGTCTCCAGGAGACGTCACAGATGGCCACTGCAGGACACACATTCCCTGCCAAGTTTTCCTCTTTGCCACTTCACAAACTAACAATAGCATGATATAGCTTGTTTTAAATTTAGACATAAATGTCTTTAGTTTTTTTGGGCGGTAATAATAATAACCCCCCTTACCCCCCCAAAAAAAAAGAACAAGAAAAAAGTTAGATTAAAACATTTCTGACAGGCATCTCTGAATCCTGGTCAGTTTGAGCTTCATTTTCTGTATGTGAATTGTTAACGCAGGAGAAAATAATCAAGAAAATGAACCATGTAATATGCAAAATGAACAGAAATGAACCGCAAATGAAACAATCAATCAAATAAGGCAAAACTGACAAAATGCTAAAGAAAATGAGCAAAATAAGCACTGCATTCATAAAGAAAATAATACAGCTGATGAACTGAACACAAATAAGTTACAACATATTCAGAAATGTAAGGAAATAAGTAAAAAGAATAATTAAAATGAACAGAAATAAAGACAAAAAAAATTACATAAACAACAAACTGAAAAAAATGAGAAAGTAGTAAAGAAAATGAACCAAACTACACAGAATGAGCAAAACATTGACAAAATGATCCAGAAAAGGAACAAATTCATAAAGTAAATTAACAAAATAATACCCCAAATAAAATACAATTTAATAAAGCGATTAAGTAAATGAGCAAATTAAGCAACAACTCTGTACAAAATTTTAGAAAGCAAGAGAAATGAAGGAAATAAACAATAATATGAATAAAATAAGTAATAAATGACAAAAGATGCACAACATTATCAAGAAAATTATTAAAACAATAGATAAAGTGAACAAAATGATCAAGAAATAGAAAAATAGTGAAAATAAGCAAAACAATGAGCAAAATTGGACAAAATGAAAATGGCAAAATACATAAAATGTTAAAAAAAAAGGTCAAGATAATTAAGCAAATAGGCAACACAATGACAAAAAAAGAAGAAATAATCAAGAATATGAACTAAACAGTCACAAAATAAATGGAAGTTAGCAGAAAATATACAAAATAATTAATAAACTGAACAAAATGATATATGAAATGAACCAATTTGAATCAACAAAGAACCAAATAATTAAGAAAATGAGCAAAAGAAGTGATAAAATGACAAAAAATTCATGAAATGATGAAGAAATAAAAAATCAGCAACAAACCGACAAAAGTTGAAGATAATAATCAACAAAAATAAATACAACACGCAATATAATGAGCAATACTGGATAAAAAGATCAATAAAATGACCAAATAATCAAAAAAATGAACAACGTAATGCACAAATTGAATAAGATCAAATAGAAAATGAATTAAAACATCAAAAAAGCAAACAAATGAACCAAATACATCAGGAGAAGGATTCTGCCCCCCTTTAAGACTAATACCTCTCTAGTTTTCTGTCCTCTCGGGGGAATTATTGATTAGTTCAGGTTTTTCCACAGACACAGTGTTTGCAGCAGGTGTGTGTGTGTGTGTGTGTGTGTGTGTGTGTGTGTGAGGTAGTCGGGACTGGAGCTAAAATAAACCCTGGCAGATCTTCAGGTCCTGTGTCCAGTGCATCTGTTCAGTTGGGTAATCTGCTAAAGCCAGTTTAGATTGCCCTGCTTTTAAACTGTTAACAAGCTCACTGCCCCATATGTGTTTTGACTCAACAGCACAGGAGAGCATCGCTTACACTTCAAACAACCAGGTTTCATGTAGGATTTTACTTGGACATGCGTGGAAATACGCTTGTATATGCAGAGCACTGATGATGCAAGTATACAAACAACACCAGGATGTATGGAAGGTGTTCATGAGGCTGAGTTTGTGTTAGAAACTTAAAAACAATATTTGAGTTTGCATCCTCAATAGGCAATAGAAAGATGGTCTGTTTATGGCTTTTTCGAGAAATAATGCAGAAGTAAATGTACTGGGTTCCAAATTAGCATTCTCATGCTTATATATCTTAAAATACATACATCTGCAACAGTTAACAACAGTAAAATTACTAATTATTACCTGGTTATTACATTAATTGAGTAGTTTGATCTACAAATAAAAGTCCAGTTCAGTTTTTTAAAAAAGTGCAAATGCTGTGATTGCACTTTTACTATGACTATGTTTGACTATGTTCAGTTATCTTTGAATTGTGACCAAGACACTCTGGGACATCATCTTGGCCTTTTCTGGCTTTTCATAGACCAAACTCTACCTCAGTTAATTAAAAAAATAATAATTGCTGCTCTATAATGCACGTTGATCTTAAAAGCAACAAATACAGTGAAAACATTGAATGTAAACTTATACACGTGGATGTTTGAGACCATAATAAATTCGGAAATAGCAAGAACAAATACAACATGAGACTTCTGGATCATTTTACAGCAGATTTCTTGACATTCATCACTAACGTGTGACCTGTACTAACAATACTTATTCATTTAAAATAATAATAAAGATAAAAATAGATAAGAATGTCATCAGATGTTCATAAAAGTGGAGCAGATACAGGGACAATCAGTAAAGACAATGAAGCCATGAGTCCAAACAAAGGATATTAAATGCACAGGACACGAAATCCATTCAACACCACTCAATATATATTTAACAAAAGTAAAATTCTTCATGTATAGCATATTGGCAATCTGTTTTATTGACATTTGTATGGTTAAAAATGTGAAATGTAATTTATAAAAGTACGTAGAGGAAGCAGGGCAAATCATGAAACTGACACTACACTATTAATCCCACTCCTCTGTCTGACTACATTACTCCATATATACAGTGTCTAACATGAAACTGAGCAAATACTCACAGAAGTAAGTCTATGTCCATTCATTTGTTTTGAAGTGCGTCTCCACTAACATCCTGTGTCACAGGTACAATCTAATCAGGCTCGCACTAAGCCTCTGGTCACCCCATGTGGGAGGTGCAGCCTGGGAAATGCGGTGTCGGTGTTTCAACCAATCACAGAAGCTGCTCAGTCGATAGGTAACCCTGCCGTGGTTCCTACTCAACTAAAGCAACGGATCTGTTTCCAAGACCTAAATGTGTGTGGTGGTGTGATGTGTGACGTGCTCTGACCTCTTCCTGTTGTGTCAGAGTGTGACCTGCAGACCGTTCAGAGGGACGTAGTCACATGATGACATTCTAACGGTACCGTACTCACTCTGACTCAACACAAGGCGTAAATAGCAGCTGAGATTATTAGTGAGTTTTAAACAGGGGGGACAGGACCCGGGTTGGGTCAGAGTGCTGCTACTGTAGAATTCTAATGGCTGATTCGAATAGAAGTACTCATAAAAATACATACATGAGTAAAGAGTATCTCATAGAAATCTACTTTAATTATTGCACTATACTGTGTTCAAGCATCTATTTTGGTCATTTGTGTTTATGTCTTTTTTTTTGGCTTATTTTGTTGATTTTCTAGGTTATTTCCTTCATTTTTTTAAACAAGCTTGATTTATTTTTTTTTTACCAGTTTTGTTGCTTAATTTCTTCACTTTTACTAATTTTGTTGCTTATTTTGTTTTTGGTTCAGTTTTTGTTGCATATTTTTCAGGTTTCTAAATTTAATGCTTTATCATGATCACTTTTACTCATTTTGTTGTTTTGTTACTACTTTGTTTTTTTTTTCAATTCTTACAGTTTTTTCCAAATCTGGTTGGCTATTTTCTTAACTTTAGTTTGTTTTGTTGATAATTAAGTTTGTTTGTACAGTACTTATAATGTTAAGATAATAATAATATAGTGTCTGTAATTTACTTGAATATTTTGCTTGATTTTGTTGTTATTTTGATTACTTTGTTAAGCTTTTGCTCAGTTTGTTGCCTACTACACTATATCCATTTTGTTCATTTTTTTATTTCAACATTTGCTCATGGTTTTGAAAAGGTTACTCCAGTTACTTGAGTACTTGAGTACTGCTCACCACTGAACAGGACAGTAATTTTACATGGGCAGTAAATCAGTGAGGTTATGTTTTCATTAGCATTAGTTTGCTTGTTGCCAGGCAACCTTTAATCCTCCTTTAGTTCTACTGCATCGTCCTAGGCTGATGGACGACAGTGATGTACCAAACTCTTCTCCCCTGCCTCATACCATCTCCCTCTCTCCTCCCCTCTCTCCCTCCCCCCTTTTCTCTCTCCATCTCCCACCTCTCTCTTTCTCTGTCCCTCTCC
>JAQQAE010008934.1:0-14902 GCA_029823295.1 Pseudamia nigra
TCTATCTATCTATCTATCTATCTATCTATCTATCTATCTATCTATCTATCTATCTATCTATCTATCTATCTATCATCAAACCCTTCATTTTCTGTGTTCTGGTGAAGTGCTAATACATCAATTTGTGCATAAGTGTGTGAAGGGAACAGATGAGGACCAGAATAATTGATGCTGTTTACAAAAAATGACACCGTAGTCCAACAGTGAAAAATAATCAATCCAAAAAAGAAATGCTGTTAAACATTGATGCATAACATGACTCTGAAACTATTTGAAAACCACTATCTAAATTATTTATGTATTTTCTGATTTTTTGAGTAGAATGCACATTTACTAGTGCCTGAAATACATCCCTGTGGTTGTTAGTGTGAACTATTGCATCTTTTTTGTGTGTCAAATGAGTTTTCTGTGTTGTCAAGAGTTCTATACCTATCTTCTAATATTCACAATTAAATTTAGAAACCATTAGGTAAAATAACGCATTTTAATAATGTTTTGGTAGAGGAGCCCCCTATGGTATAAGACCTATGGTATAAGGCAGGGGTCGGGAACCTATTGCTCGCGAGCCAGATGTGGCTCTTTTGATGACTGCATCTGGCTCACAGATAAATCTTAGCTGACATTTCTTAACACGATAACTCATGAATAATTTTAATCCATTGATTTTCTACCGCACCTGTTCAGGGCTGCGGGTGGCTGGAGCCAATCCGTTAAGCGCCTGGCCGCCCGGCCGCCTGCGACCCGCTCCGGGGACAGTGGCAGGTGGGGAGTTTGACTGGAGCGGTACACATGTCAAATGGTAACACAGGTGTCCTAAGGCGATCTCAGGGAAGACAGAAACCTCCTGCGGAGGCCCCGCTTTCATGGTCTGTATTCATACTGAAAATCTAGATCAAGTGAGCTTTTTCCCTTCTGCTCCGCGGGAGGTTTCTGTCCTCCCTGGGCTCGCCTTATCCTCCCTGGGCTCGCCTTAGGACACCTGCGTTACTATTTGACATGTGTACCACCCCAGTCAAACTCCCCACCTTCCACTGTCCCCTGAGCGGGTCGCGGGCGGCCGCGCGCTTGACGCCAGAAGCGAGAACCCGCTCGGGGCTCGCCTCCCCGGGTAGGTGAAGCGCAAATGTTTCGGCGCCGACACATTTGGTGTTAGAGAAACAATGCGGGAGCCTACACAAGTCATTATGAGGTCAAGAAGTAACTTTCCCTCCTTTCAATCAAATAGTCAGCTAGCTAATTTATTCAGAGAATAGCCCTTTGACGATGAAGCTGGCAAAAAGAAAAAAAAAGATGGAGTATTGTACATTTCAGCACAAATGGAGAGAGGAATTTGCATTTGTGGACAGAGCAGGTTTTGCGTTGTCTAATATGCATTGATAAAATTTCATCAATGAAAAGGTCAAATATAAAGTGACACTTTGACACACGTCATGCTACATTTGAATCGAAATATCCTTGTTAGCAGTCATTCTCACACCTGAAAAACATCAAGATCATGTTTAACGGATGAAAACCTCAACGCCTGCGAGAAGCGTCACCTCACCGCGTATCAACCAGACGATAAGGCCGTTAGCAAAAGCATCCAACGCCAGAAGTCGCATTAACGGTTAGAAGTATTTTATTAATTATCAGTTTGCTTCAGTATCACAATGTTATTAAAAAATAAATTCAGAGACTTATTATACTCTTAAATTGTAGGCTTTGCTTAAAAATTCACACATTTAGTTGTATTTAGTGTTAAAAATATTATACGGCTCTCGCGGAAATACATTTAAAAATATGTGGCTTTCATGGCTCTCTGCCAAAAAGGCTCCCGACCCCTGATATAAAGTAACAGCATGGAGACGTCAACATTCATCTAATTAAATACAAGCCCTTATTCATCTGTTTCACAAATTTATTCACCCTAGGAACAAATTAAATATACCAGTCATCGGTCTGGCTAATTTAAACATAAAACTATTCTTGCCGTTACATGTGGAGTTAGTCTGCATTTGTTCCAGCTCAAATTGAATGACACAGAGACTTCTAGATCCCTGTGCACTTGATTTCTATAACTGACCGGACCAAAGGGTGCCATGCTATGTGCAAAAGTGTGTGTGTGGTTGATGTGATGGTGATGATGTGGAGGTTCCCACGACGGCCATCCATCCATTTCTTGGCACACACACACACAAACACCCCCCCCCCCCTCCACACACACACACACACACACACACACACACACAGGCCATATGGTCACCTCATACCGTTGCATGCCTCCACTGTGCTTTTGGCCCAGAGTCACACAGCAACTGGTAGATTCACCTACAAAGGCACGAGAATGTGGCTGAATTAAAGGATGAAAAAGAAGAGGACAGAGAAATGCTCCGGGGATGAAACAGACTGATAGATGGAGAAGGAGACGTAGAAAAAAATAGACTTTATGGAGCCCAGAGATGAGAGAATGCATGTGGTGTTGTGCTGTTTGGTGAGCAGATGGCCGGGGCTCGAGGAGGGGTGTGTCTTGTCCTCGCGACCCTTCACAAATCACACGGTTCTCCCCCGAGGGGCTCGCGACTCGCCGTTCAATAAGAATCAATGGGAATTACTTCGCAAGAGAAAGGGATGAATGGGCGGCGGGGCGCGAGACCTCTTCCTTTGTTGTCCTCCCGCGAGTCACAGAGATCCTGGTCACACACACGCGGACCCGCACGGACGCACGCGCAATTCCACATACACACATAGACAATAGGAAAGCACTTCAGTTAAACAACCCACCTCCACTTAAACAATTTCACCCTCATGCGTACACACACGCACGCACTCACGTATCAGAAAGGAGGAGTTTCTGCTTTGGGCTGTTTCCTTAAGACACAATTAGAGAATCTCCTGGCATAAATTATGTTTTAGGGGAAAACGTCGTCTTGATGATGTGGGGGGGGGGGGGGTCTTTCCATACTACCATGCCTTTCAGTCACGCTTTGCTGCCGTAATCGGAAAATGTGTGCCACGTCATGGTGATGAATGACTGATAGTATATTGGCCTAGTACAGAAAGGGGCAGCAGGAGAACCGGGGACCTCTGAAAATCGGGATGAGTGTAAATAAACGGCTTCAGTGGGGGATTTTACGCCACGCCATTGTAGGCTATTGAGAGGGGGGGGCTGAAATCAGCTGGTTAAATTAAATGAGCAGCGTCCTATAGCTAAACACACATACGGGTATCTGGAATGACTATGGCAGGCAGGGATAATAGTGTTAAAGCTTAAGGTTAAAGGACCTTCAATCAGCCTCAAGGGGTGTAAAGAGCACATCATGGACAGGCAACTGCATTAGATACACTCTGTACTGATCCAGAGGGAATTTTAGTCAACAGGTCATCAAACTTATGCAATGATGGCACACCAGCTTCAGGCATGACCAACAGTGTGATGTCTGCATGATGATGGTTCAGTTTATCAATGTATATGCCGTGTTTTGTGACAGCAGAAGACCAAAACTTTGCCACTGCCGCCACATACAGTAATGTAAGAAAATGTGGATAAGAGTTGCTAAGTAACAACCGCTCCCTTACCTGTATCTTCATAAGCAAACATGAAAAACAGTGAAGTAGCCTGTTAAAACCACTTGATGCAACATGTTTTTAAATGCATCAATACCTGCTCATACACATTGATCCAGGCCACGATTGCATCCACCAGAAGTATCTTTTAAATCCATGTGTATTTTTCTTGGGTCACTGAATGCAATGAGCACATGGACAGAGTAGTAGAAAAAAAATGCAATGTAAATTAGAACTCCATATAAGACAAGTCAAGTGTGTGTGCTGGAAAGAATACAAGGAGCAACAAAAAGGAGTCGATGATTATGTACAGCATCTGTTTTTATGTACAAATGAATGTAGACAGTCAAAGTATAAGAAGTTAACAAAACAGTGCATTAAACTCTTAAATGTATTATTTTGCATCACTGTAGCACTCAGCTTAAGACAACATCATGAAGGATTTTTTTTATTCCATTTGTTTCATATGGAATCTACACACAAATAAGTAGGTTATGAGTAAAAACAATAAGTCATTAGCTTCTCCTATGCATATTATTAAAGCTGTAATTACCTTAAGGTCAGATTAGTTTACCAAAGCTGTTTTATATTTTTAGTGGCTGTTTTTGCCAGCATCTTCCAGCCACAACAACATCAGCTCCTAATAACACTGTGAATGTGCAAACAAGCAAATTCCTCTCCACCTTTTTCCTGCAGATTCACCAATGGCTCCATGCGTGGACATCAGTAGCTGTTACGCAGTGTGCTTTTGGTGAACAGCAGGAGATTGTCTATTACTGTGTTTTATGTCCTATAAGAAATACCTCTATCATAATAAATTTTAATGTAAGATTACTATTTACGCAACGGACCGTGCTCTCTCTCTCTCTCTCTCTCTCTCTCTCTCTCTCTCTCTCTCTCTGGTGTTGTATTATTGTGAGAGAGCAGGTGCTGCTGTTCCAATTACCATACAGCTGAAAGCACAAAGAAAAAAACTTTACTCCCTCTGCGCCCCCTCCTCATCCTCCTCCCCTCCTTCTTCTCACAAAGTCCCTTAATGACAGCCACGCGAGTGACACACACCGAGGCTTTTTTTTACTGCCTGTACCAAACACAAGTAAGGGAAATACACAGGAATGCGGTAAAAACCGTTTAGGTGTGTTGGCCAATAGCCAGTGCGCGTATTTTTGTGCGTCTTTTCCGAAACTTTAACAGTATAGATGTGTCATGTGCAAGCACCTCCATGCGTAAAAACATTGTCTGCACTAGTCACAGTCAATTTGGAAGGGGATCACCATGATCATCTTATTTTAAGGATTTAAAAGACTATTGGCACTTTTACATTATGGGGTGGTATGTGCGTAATTGGTGCCGTTCTTGCGCAGTAAACAGAAATGTCAAGGGTGTGCATGTGGAGAGGTGATGTAGGGTGTTTAATGAAGAAATAAAGATTGGGCAATGAGAACAGATCAACTTGTTTGGGGTGGGGGTGTGAGCATGTGAAAACCACGTCAGGGGTAACACCATAGGAATGTGGCGGAACAGATGGTGGTTGTATCGCAGCTTTGGTACGTTTGGCCAGCCTAGGGGACTCTGTATAACCTACAAAAAATGAGGAGCCTTCATCGTACGGTGTGCAACTTATAAATCACATGATGCGGCGATGTGGAGGACTTCGTGTGGAGGATAAAGAATTTGTCGGAATGTAAATGGGGCCTGTGTTGTGCAGGAGGGAGGCATCAGGGGAAGCAAGGGGTTGTTGCACATTTAACAGCTCACTAGCCATTTGGTCTGTCCCTTTGAGAAAAATAGAGGGGTGTGTGTGTGTGTATGTGTGTGTGTGTGGGTGTGTGTGTTTGTGTGTGTGTGTGTGTGTGTGTGTGTGTGTGTGTGGAGGGGGGGGGAGAAAAGTTGGGCTCACCCCACCTCCACCCCCCTCCTTCTTCTTTGTGATGGCCCCGGGGCGGACTTGTGGAGGTGGTGGAGGGAGGGAAGAAGAGGAGCAGAGGGGCTCATTTGCATCTTATTACCCTTTGCCTGCTGTCCTGGTATAAAACCCTGAGCAGGACAGGCGACCCATCAGACATACGCACCATCCCGAGAGAGGCAGAGCGAGACGGAGACTTTTTGTCCTGTGTTTATGATCAGCATTATCAATCAAGTGGAAAAATAAACAAAACCGTCGAGAACTGAGTCTTTCTATTTATACGCGGTGCTTTATTGGATTTAACTTTCCTGTGTTTCCATCGGGGATTTCTTCACACTTCTAAAAGGGGATCCATCTTTTGAGGATTACTTTACAGTGTTTCTGTCAAAACTCACCGTATGGGAAAGTAGAAGAGTCGGAAGGAACGGTTTCACTGAATCCACCTTCTGCGCGTCCTCGCCAGACATATCGGAAAACTTTGAAAACTTTCTCCATGCGTGTTTGAGCCGAGCCACACGACCTGTGGAGCTTTCACTGCTTGTTTAAGGGCTGTCAACACAATGGGCCGCCTGTGTCTGCTCCTGGTTGTCACTCTGTCCTTGCTCACCTGCCAGGTACGTCCAGAATAAAGGGCACTATTAATTGTGACATTAAAGAGCACTTCGTGTGACCTGACCCTTTGTGCAGCTCTGGTATTTCTAATATTTTCATACTTTATGTCAAAAACACATGACTGATTGCGTCTGTGTGTTACCTTTTCCAGGTTTTGTGTTCCGGGGTTTTTGAGCTGAAGTTGCAGGAGTTTCTTAACAAGAAGGGGGCAACTGGAAACTCCAACTGCTGCCCCAGTGGCTCTGCGCATCCACCGGGCCATCAGTGTGAATGCAAAACTTTCTTTCGGGTTTGTTTGAAGCATTACCAGGCAAACGTCTCCCCCGACCCTCCCTGCACGTACGGCGGCTCTGTGACTCCGGTCCTCGGTTCCAACTCCTTCCAGGTGCCGGAGACAAACGCGGACACTTTTACCAATCCAATCCGCTTCCCCTTTGGCTTCACATGGCCGGTGAGTGGTTTATCTTTGACAACAAATCATCGTGGTCTGTAGAGTGTGGTGCGTAATTTTCAGTGATTTCTTAATTTTGCGTCACAGGTTTTCGCTAAACAATTCAATTCAATTTTATTTATAAGGCGCCACATCACAACCAAAGCCGCCTCGCGGCGCCACAAACATAAACAAGCATTTGGTTTGTTGTATTGATGTAATGTGTGTGATAACTATCACATTTTAAGGCTTAGGGAGAACTCTGAGTGGACTGTGAAGTTATTATCCAGTGGGATATTTTAGTTTTCAAGAATGCAAAATGCAACAGATGCTCCCCAACTCAGCACTTGTGAGGGTCTTTGTCAGCAGTGTGAGAGGGGCTATTGTAGTTTGTGGTCTTTGGTAGGATAAAACGAGTAGGGGAGGGTGTGTGTATGTGTGTGTGTGCGTATGTGTGAGAGAGGGACAGAGGTGGGGGGTGTTTTCACCAAACGCATCTTCTCCGACCAGGCGTGGTGGGAAATTTAACATCCTCTGAGTTGGCACATCATTGGCAGCGCAGCGTGAAATTCCGCCTCGTTTGGTTTTACTGCGGTGTCAGAGTGTGATAGTAGCAGGGGTGTGAAAAGGGAGCAGGTAGTAGCCCTTATTAGGCCCCTAATCAACACGGGAATTAGGTTGTGAAGTTTATTGGGAGGCCTCCTAATGGCCCTTTGCTGCCTTGGGAGGGAGGAGGCCTCCAGGCTGAGCAGCTGTTGACTCTCTCTCTCTGTCTCTCCTCAGGGGACGTTTTCACTGATCATTGAAGCTCTGCACACTGACTCCCTGGACGACCTGACAACAGGTGGGTGGCAGCCACAGAAGCAGAACGGCACCACTGTAACTCTATAAGACAGGCCAGAAGGCGAACAGTGGCTTGATCAGGAGCACAGTTTTCACTTGTGCCAAGGACGCCAACATGAGCTTGCTTCTTGGCTTTTTCCATAAGACATGAAGAGTTTATCTCCTTTTAAACCTTCAATTAAATGTCAGCCAATCTGTAAAATCAGTATTAATTTGCTTTACAATGGAGATCAACTTTATGTATCCAAAATGTACACTGTACATTTGAAGAGACATTCTCAGAAACAGTAGTATGTGCACATTAATGAACAGCCTCCTCAAGTATTGAGGAACTTTACTCAGCATTTTATCAGGAAGTCATCTCAAGAAAAACTGCACACTTTTGTAGGTCCTACAATTAGCCTTGTGTTTGGACATGTTGCTTTCGTATGTATATGATCAACAGCATGACAGGAGTCTGGGTACAGATAATGAAGGCAGGTGGTCTTCAGCAGGTGTGAACTTATCACTTTTCATTTAATAGGAGACTTAAATGTTTAAAATTTAAGTATTAAATCATATGTTGTAATCTTAACCCAATAACATGAATACAGAAAACCAGTGTGTCTGGTCCACACTGGAAATAGGAGGCTAACTGTTTATTTAATGGTTTCAGTTTTCATTAGACCCCTTGCTCACTCTAATGATGGCAGCATGACACTGTTGACTGCAGTAATAAAAGTTATAACAGTTATAACACAGCTAATAGCAGTTTTATGGTTGATTTTTGCAGATAATCCAGATCGTCTGATCAGCAGAATCACCACTCAGCGTCATCTGACAGTGGGAGAAGAATGGTCCAAAGACATGCAGACATCTGGCAGGACAGAGCTGCGTTACTCGTACCGCTTTTTGTGTGATGAGCACTACTATGGTGAAGGCTGCTCTGTCTTCTGCCGCCCCAGAGATGATGCCTTTGGTCACTTCACCTGTGGCGAGCGTGGAGAAATTATATGCAATTCTGGCTGGAAGGGCCAGTACTGCACTGAATGTAAGTCTCAGAGGAGAGTTTCTTATTAATCCAACACTATCTTTCAGGTTGTTCAGAAGAGTCATAAAAGGGCAGAAGGAGGTGTAAATAAAGTCTCTACCTTCAAACTCTGTTCCTAGTTAATATTTAATTCACTGACAGCTGCTTGTGGTTTAGATTAAGTGGAGGAGCAGCAAAAAAACAAGAACAGAAGGAAGTGATAGTTTACCTACAGTGTCTGATCCCTTAAATCATTTAAATACAGACAGATGTTAATAAGGCTGAGAGTTTTTTTATTTATACAAACTTCTTGCATATTGTTTTCAAAGTAAATTTTCCCAACAGTCACTTGACTATCTTTATTGTTAAGGACTTTTCCACCTCCTAATACGGGGCCCATGTGCAACAGGCGTTAGTTAGTTATCCCATAGCACCAGAGGCCTCCATTCTAATGAGCCGCACTGGCTCCTCAGTAATTCACACGCCGCGTGCCTTCCATTAGACCACTGGGGCCTCCTCGCCCCAAACCTCCTCCCCGATTGGCCAAGTGGGGGTCCTGTATTGTTGCAACTTAGGCTGGTGATTGGCCGCGCGGGTTTGTGTATTGTTGTGGAGGGGGCAGCTGCTCTGTGAGAGGAGACAATGGAGCAGCTGTCTGGTGGTTAGCTCCACACAGACCAGCTGGCCCTGGGGGTGAGGGGGGGGGCAATGAGAGACTGGTGGAGCGGAGGAGGGAAAGGGAGGAAAAGAGACTAAGAAAAAGGAGAGGAAGAGGAGGCAAGGAGGTAGATAGGTAGATGAAGAGGAAGGGAGGAAGAGAGGAGGATCAGTGGGAGGAGGGACAAGGGGCAGAGGAGAAGAGGGGACAAGGGTGAGAAAAGGGACTTCTGACCCACAGTCAAGAGGAGAAAGGAGGCATTGTGTTGGGTGCTTTTGTGTTGGAGAGTAACCATGTTAAAGGAGATAGCTTGTTGGCTAGTTCCCCCCTTTGGGACTGAGGCAGTTACAGCAGCCTTGGTCACCAAACAGTGGCCTGTTAACTCTGTTGCTGTCGTAGTGTTTGTGTCGCTTTGACTGATACGGACATATGTACATATGTGAAATGAAGTGATTACAGAAAAACAAACATTGCAGAAGGAGACAACAGACATTTGTCTTTGGCAACAAAGTGTAGTTTAGAGTTTATTATTGAGAAAACATGCCACATAGCCTCTTCTGGTGTTGCTACAATAGTGTATAAAAAAGAAAAAATAAAGAAAAACAGCCTGCAGACAGACACACAGACAGATAGGTGGGCAGACAAATAAGCGGACAGACATGCAGACCAACAGAAAGGCTGAAAGCCAGTCAAACAGATAAGAAGGCCAAACAAGCAGACAAGCAGGAAGCAGTGTGTAAAGGTCACAGTGAATGGGAGACTGATGGCGCCCAAATATATGTTTCTAAAAAGAGGTTTCCCATTATTCACCTGTCACTGTTTTTTTCTCTGCAGCAATCTGTCTGCCTGGCTGTGATGAAGAACATGGCTTCTGTGACAAACCTGGAGAATGCAAGTAAGTCTGACAAATATAAAATCACCGTGTATAGATTATTGTATAGATGATGATTCTTCTTTGGGTATTTTCAGGCAGACACTTTTGATTTATATCCTATAATAAATCCTTTGTTTGTAGGTGTCGTGTGGGTTTCAGCGGGCGTTACTGTGACGACTGTATCCGATACCCTGGCTGTCTTCATGGCACCTGCCAGCAGCCATGGCAGTGCAACTGCCAGGAGGGATGGGGTGGTTTGTTCTGCAACCAGGGTGAGTTTTTTCAAGAGCTCCATAGATAAATGTTTACCACTTGGTGTAGCTAAATTCATTCTATATTTAAAATGTGTTGAACTTTGGCTATAAATGTTGAAATATGATGTTTCCAGATCTGAATTACTGCACACACCACAAACCCTGTCTAAATGGAGCCACCTGTACCAACACTGGCCAGGGCAGCTACACCTGTTCCTGTCTACCTGGTTTTAGAGGTGCCAGCTGTGAAATCAGGGTCAGTGAATGCTCTGAAAACCCCTGTCACAATGGAGGCAGCTGCACTGTGAGTATGAGTCTGGAAAAGAACAGAGCAATTGTAAATGTACTTTATGTGTTACTAACAAAATAAATGTAAATAGCCACTGTTTATATTTGTTCCATACAGGATAATGATGATGGATATAAGTGTACTTGTCCTCCTGGTTTCTATGGAAACAACTGTGAGTTGAGTGCTAACACCTGTGCTGATGGACCTTGCTTTAATGACGGACGTTGTACTGATAACCCTGAGGGTGGTTACTTCTGTCAGTGCCCGTCGGGATATGCAGGTTTCAACTGTGAGAAAAAGATCAATCACTGCTCCTCCGACCCCTGTTTAAATGGTCAGTTCTCGTTTGTTTGTTTGTGCTAGAATATAGATTTGAATTCTGAATCTGTGAACTTACCGAGGTCTCTGTGTTACTCTTTCCCCTCTGCAGGTGCTGAATGTGTTGATCTGGTAAACACCTACCTCTGTCAGTGTCCTGAGGGATTTTCAGGCCCCAACTGTGAGGACAGCATTAGCAGCATCGGTGGATACTGTCAGTCCTTCCCTTGTCAGAATGGTGGGACATGCCAGGAAGGAGTAGATGGCTACACCTGTAACTGTCCTCCAGGTATGACATGAAGTAACAAATTCATCTTAGAGAATTATATTCAGTTTTTAATGCTGCTTTTGCTTCAGATTCTTAACCTCTACTTTACCACTACAGGCTATACTGGACAGAACTGCAGCTCCCCCATCACACGATGCCAACACAACCCTTGCCACAATGGAGCAACCTGCCATGAGCGTGAAGGACGCTATGTATGTGCCTGTTTGCCAGGTTATGGTGGACACAACTGTCAGTTTCTCCTTCCGGAGCATCATCCAGTGGTGGATGCTCCAAACCGCCGAAGTGGAAATGCTGACGACGAGGAAGATGAGGACAGCAGGTTCCCTTGGACGGCTGTGTGCGCAGGTGTCTTCCTTGTTCTTGTGGTTCTAATCGGCTGCTCTGTGTTGGTGGTCTACGTCCGAGTCAAACTGCAGGAGCGGCACAGTCACCATGGTGACAGTGTCCGTAGTGACAGCCACGAGACCATGAACAACTTGACAACAACCAACAATTGTCTCCGCAGTGACAAGGAACTGGGAGCCATGATGACAACCTCAATTAAAAATACTAATAAGAAAGCTGATTACCATCCAGAGCTGGGTGGATCACTGGGTGGTCTGAGTGGGATCAGCGGACTTAATGGACTCAGTGGATCGGAAAAGAATGGCTTTAAGACTCGCTACCCCAGTGTGGAGTACAACCTGGTCCATGAGATTCGGCCTGATGGGTTGTCCCTTTGTAAAGAAGAGGAGCAAGACGAGATCAAATGTGAAACCCTGGATGAGTGTGACTCAGAGGAAAGATACAGGAAGAGACAAAACAGGTACATAGCTTTTAAAAAAATACACTTAGGAGGATTGTTTGTGCATGTGTTATTCAGAGCTAATAAAATACCTTTGCTGTGTAGTTTAAATGCATGACTTGTGAGATGTCGCAAGTTTGAATTTCTGCTCTTCTGTCTCACAGTGACGCATCAGAAAAGAAACTGGTAGAAGAGTCGCCGAGCTGCAGCGAAGCAAAATATCAGTCCTCCAGTGATCTGAACTGTCATGCAGCAAGTGATCTTAAATACCAGTCTACCAGTGATCTGAAAAACCAGTCAACATGTGACATCAAACACCAGCCCACCAGTGACATTGAATACCACTGTTCTAGTGACAGCAGGTACCAGTGTACCACTGACACTAAATACCAGTCGGTCTATGTCATATCTGACCAGAAAGATGAATGTATCATCGCAACAGAGGTGAGAACAAAACACACATGAAAACATGTTTATAGTTCACCTTATAGTGTTCTAATAGGTTTCTGAAATTTACCTGAAAGTAATTCTCATTAGATTGTTTCATGTTGTATGACATTTTGCACAAAAAACTGACAAACTTCTCAATTATTTTAGGTATGATAGCAGTCCAGATCAGAACAGTCTCCTCTGGATGCTGGTGGTCCAAACCAGCCCTGAGCAGTAGAGCTCAGCTTGTCTCCAGGAGGTTTTACTCCTGCTGTTTGCTGCTGTTCCCTGGGATTTACCGGAGGACTTTGAGCCAAGGTGCTACTGAGCCAGCGCAGAGTCAGTACTGAAATGGCTAGGACTTCGTACTACAGTAGTACTACGGATGAGTACTGGACATTTTACTGGATATAGTTTTAATGCTGACGCAGTGTTATGGACAAAGTACCAGAAGACAGAGCTGTCACTACAGAACAAGTGCTGAACTCATGCAGTTGGTCAGTCTGGGCGACTGATGAAGAGCATGTTGCAGTACACAAAGGTTTACTGCTGGGATCAATTCTTCAGAACTGTGCTCTCCTGAAAAACATTGGAGTACTGACTTGGATGTTGACAGATGAAGTTGTAGTACCATGGAGTACTGATTGATTGATTGAACAAAAAGTGTAGTACATTTGGAGTACTAAGAACTTTTGAAGTACTGTTGTAGTACTATTATATGATGTGGTTTTACAATGCAGTGTAAAAGCTGTCGTAGATATTGGACAGTTCATGTTCTGTGCAGGGCTGCAGAGTAGAAGGTGAAGTAGGAGTAATTGTAGGAGTCTGTCATTCTTTAATGAAAATTTGTTTGGGGCTGGAGTTTATTCAAATCGTTGATGGTATAAGGTTCCCAAGTTTATTCTCTGTTGGATGACATTTCCCTCTTCCTGTCTTCCTGCTATTGAATAGGGACAAGATTCTCAAAAGTGAATATTAAAAAAAAAACATTCCTAAACTATAATTTAACCCTGAGAATGTGCAGCAAAATGACTTCTACAGCAGCTCAACATCTGCATCTCTGCAGCACTGTCAGACAGTATCAGCTGAGCTGGTTCTCAGCAGAAAACAGAGAACTGAAAACTCCAGTAGTGACTGCAGACCGATCCAACCTGGATCCTGTTGGGCCATACTGGCCTCCTGACCCCTGAAGGTTGTGATACACAGGGCAATGTTTTGGGCAGGACAACTCAGGAAACACTTCCAACATTAGACATGAAACAAACTCAAAAGTTATCAAAACAGTTCCCAGTACAATGAGAGAAGTTTAACCTTCAGATTTTCATATTTATACTGTTTAAATTGTGTATCGTCTCCAAGATTTAATTACAACCATGTAAAGTTAGTTCAATGATGAAGATTCAGCTGGATAAGATGGTCCAAAAAAAAGCTTTTAGTGCAAATTTTTTCATGATCTCTGAGGCTGGAGTGTTTCCACATGAGCCGAGCTGTAACAGACTTGTTTTACCTGCCAAGTCCTCATTGCACTATGGAGGTGTGTGTGTGTGTGTGGGTGTGTGTGTGAGAGAGAGAGAGAGAGAGAGAGAGAGAGAGAGAGAGAGAGAGAGAGAGAGAGTGTATGTACAGAGGAGGTGAAGCCTATGTGTGGTGTCGATGTATGCACTGCCGCTCGAGACCCCTACACTCCCAGTCTTCCACTATTAGACGCCATCACCCTGCCTGCTATTGGTTAGGATCATGTGTTTCCTGTTCTTATTTTATGTTATCTAAATAAAATGTATTCTGTTAATTTAATTATGTAATTATTTGTGTTCCATTGGTGTTTTTGTTAAACCTGTTATAATTTAAGTTGGATTGTTTTTATTTGGCAGATAATGTATGTATGTATGCATGTATGTTAGGCACTTGAGACCACTGTGACTGTGTTGTATTTAAGAGAAAAGTCTTATGTACAGAGTCTGTCATTTTTATTACTGGAAAACAGCGCAATATTTTTCCAAAATAAAAGATGAATTAAATATAGCACATTTGGTTTAAGGCTGTATTTGTGTTTCTAACTCCTGAAACGTGTCTTTGGTTAATGTTGACAAATAAGCACTTTGAACTTTGACGGGCATTATACTTAAGTATGATCACATGAAGAAAATACAGAAAAATGAAATTTATTAGACTTTGTTATTGATAATTTAATCAGAATGTCTCTCCAATGAAGCCATTTTACATTTTCAGTTCTGGGCAATCAAGCAAATTCAGAGGGGTTGTCACTGAGTGATAGTGTGTCAGTATTTGTGTATGTATGAAAAAGTGAAAGAGTGTGTGTTTTCGTCTGACGCAGCAGAAGACTGTCTCCTAGTGGAACCACTAAGTGAGACAAAGACACACCCCATAATCATGGACCGCTTAGCTAGCCTCCTCTGAGGTCAGAGCCATCTCTTTGTGTGAGTTAGAGACAGAGGTAATCAGTCAATATGTAAACTTTATGTGTGTATTTGTGTTGTATCTACATAAATAGTGTTTGTGGATGAGTGTCTTTGTCCATTTGTCATCATACGTATGCATGACTGAGTCTCTGTGTATGTGTGTGTGTGTGTGTGTTTTCGTCTGACGCAGCAGAAGACTGTCTCCTAGTGGAACCACTAAGTGAGACAAAGACACACCCCATAA